>JAVYIG010012980.1:0-50084 GCA_035222895.1 Strongylocentrotus droebachiensis | reverse complement strand
AGTTTTGACGTTTCATTAATTTATTAGAGAAAGAAGACGACTCGAAGTACCGTTCTCGACTCTTAATCCTTGTCTGAATTCAGTTCCCCCCCCCCTCCTCCTGCGCGAAGCGCGGAAGCTTTGACGTATTAGACAAAGAAGACGATTAGTTAATTGTACCTTTCCCGACCCTTAAATATTATCTGTATTCAGTTCAAAGAGGGGGTCTTTCGAAGCGCGGAAGCTTTGACGTTTCATTACATTATTAGAGCAAGAAAACGATTCGTTGTTCCGTTCTCGACTCTTAATCCTTAATTTGAACTCAATTTCCCCCTTTACGCGCGAAGCGCGGAAGCTTTGACGTTTCATTAAATTATTAGAGAAAAAAAGACGATTCGTTGTACCGTTCTCGACTCCTCTTCCCTTTTTCTTCCTACGTCCTCTACCTTTTTTTCTTCTCTTTCTCTCTCTTTTTTTTTTTTTTGGCCGGCGTTTTGGGTGGGGGGGGGGGGCGACCTCCCCCACCGTCCCCCTCTGGATACGCGCCTGTTATGAGCATTTCTCTAAAAATCGCACATCAGCGCATATGCGCGCGTTTTTGTTCGCCATGGCCGTACGCGACAGAATCGCCTTTTTTGTTTTTTTTCATGCTTTTTCCTCATTTTTCTGAAAAATTTGATACCATGTTTATCTCTTTATGGCTAGACTTTAAAAGGGCTCATCTTACCCAACTATCTTAGCCTTTCAAAACATGAATACACCTCTATACTATAGTATTAATGACTGCTTTGAGAGACATAGTTGTTTTTATACGCTCAAGGGAAGGTTACAATCGAGCTATTGCCCGAGGCTTGCCGAGGGCAATAGCTTGATTGTAACCTTCCCGAGAGCGTATAAAAACAACTATGTCTCGAAAATTAAAGCAGTCATTAATACTTTTATATACCGAAAAGGGTCATACCAATCATGATAATCAAGTTTGTTTACGCTATCGAGACAGCAGACTAACTGCCTAAGCAGTGTAAGGCACAAGGTACATACAAATACAAATACAAATACAATGACTAGACTTTAAAAGGGCTCATCTTACCAAACTATATTAGCCTTTCAAAACATGAATACACCTCTATACTTAATAATATTCCAGCCTAAGATTTTTCAAAAAAATCTACATATTGAGCAAAAATTGAAATAACCATCCATTGTCCACAGATCTCAAGCTTGCAAAGCTCCACCCCTTGAATAAAGGCAACTACGGTCACATTGCTTGATGACGAATTTGACGTCATTGCAGGAACTTCCTTGCATTTGTCCTACAACTAAGGATCTTGCACTAATACTATCATTGTAATTCATAATTAGGAATGACGAAATGGCCAGAAACTTTTTGGGGATTTTATTAAGTGCATATCATTTTTCGGATGATGTCTTTTGTCAATTAATATCATAGTTTGCCCTTTAAAGACATTTTAATGCCTAAATCACCCTCCTTTTCACCGAGAAGTCGCGAGCAGACGATTTTTTGCTTAGACTCATACCACAGTCCTTTCATTATTTTACGTGAGGGCTATATACAGCTGAGAAAAGCAAAAAAAAGAGGGTAATTTTCCACTTGGAATACTACTGTTCATAGCGTATCAGGAAAATTACCCCCTGGGCAATCACCCCCCGGAGAATTACCGCCCGGAAAACTACCCCCATAGGACGATTACCCCCCGGAAAATTACCCCCCGGAGAATTACCCCCCGAGGACAATTACCCCCCAAGGACAATTACCCCCCGGAAAATTACCCCCCGGAGAATTACCCCCCGAGGACAACTACCCCCCGGGGACAATTACCCCCCGAGGACAACTACCCCCGAGGACAATTACCCCCCGAGGACAACTACCCCCCGAGGACAATTACCCCTGAGGACAACTACCCCCCGAGGACAACTACCCCCGAGGATAATTACCCCCCATGGACACTACTGGGTATGGTTGACCAGTGGTTAGAGCGCCCGCCTCATGCACGGGAGGTCGTGGGTTCGAACCCCGGCCGAGTCATACCAAAGACTTATAACAATGGGTCTTTCTGCCTTCTAGCTAGGCGCTCTGCATATTAAATTGATTGGAGAAGGGTAGTATAATAACATATTATGTTATGCAGGGCCCGCTGGAAGAGCAGTTTCATAACTGAAGTGGCTACCCTGGGTCAATGAAACGTTTTTATTATTATTATTATTACCCTCGAGGACAACTATCCCCCAGGAACACTACCTCCGAGGACAACTACCCCCCCCCCCCCCCGAGGACAATAATCCCCGGAGGACAACTACCCCCAATGACAATCACCCCCGAGGAATTTATAACACTGTGACGTATAACGCAAGCTTCTCTCCAAATTGCTATTTACAGAAAATTGCATAAACCTTCATTTTCTTTGTTATTCAGTCTTTTCAAATTATTCAATTCGATATGGGGGTGGAGGTTGCCCAATTCCCCTGTAGTTTTGCTACCGAGTAAAGAACAGAAATTACATTTCTTAGAAATTGAACAATACATTGCGCGCAGATGAGTACGCGTTACAGCCTCTCTCACCATCGATGGCACAACTAAGAAATTAGGATGTACGATTTCCTTTATGCATCCTTTGTACCTTTTTTAATCAGCTGATCGTGTATTTGTCTTTGTATGTATAATGGGCCCTCATCCATGCCATGATCCATACTTAAGGTTTTCTTCACGTTATCTATTTATTTCTGTTGTCATGCTGAACTTGCTGAAGTATAATATGTTTTCGTGTACGTTGAATTATTTTGATATAGAAATTGCCTTCAAGTTATATATACGGTGCCATGTCAAAAGAAAATAAATATCCGCTCTCTGGTAATTCATCTCATTCAATTTTGTAACTCAGCACAGCGTTTTTCAACCGGGGTGCCGCAAGAGAACGATTTGGAAAACGTTGATTTTGTAAAAAAAAAAATCAAATACCAGAAACGGTTAAAATATGTAATTACATGAGAAAATAACATTTTGAAGATACTAAAGTGTCTTCCTTCCTCGCTCGCTGACAATATTTTGACAGAAAGGCAAATAAGGGCAACGAGAGGCCCAAATATCCTCATATTCGTGTATCAAGGTCATGACCGAATATATCACTTTTTATTTATGTACATTTGGCGGCAAGTTGTTAGTACTTTAAATAGTTTCTAGTGTGTGGATTACAAACTACTTTTTTACCAGTTTGAAAATGTCTTCTCCTTTTTATTCTTAAATGTGCCCATACGTGTGTGCATAGCACTTGACGAGAGCCAGAGCAAAATTAATAGTCTGTAAAGACTTTGGGATTTGGGAGAAAATTTTCATTTCTTAAGAGGGTACCGTGACTAACAAAAAGTTAAAATAACGCTGCTCCAGAGAAATGTATTTCTATGCATTTTAAAAAGCGCTGGATAATTACCTAAAACTTACATCCTTCGTGGAAATTAGCAACCGCACTGGTGTTGCATAAATTATAATAAAAGGGAAATGTGTAGTAATGAGGAAGACAACGTGCTATAGTATTTGAAAGAATATGGGTTCATGCAGGGAATCTTATGGGCTCGTAGCCATCTCTTAATGTGTCAGATCGTCTTTTGCTATTGAATCCTGATTGTCCACGGGGGTAGTTGTCCTCGGGGGGTAATTGTCATCGGGGGGAATTGTTCTCGGGGGGTAATTATTTTCGGGGGGTAGTTGTCCTCGGGGGGTAATTGTCCTCGGAGGTAATTGTCATCGGGGGGGTAATTGTCCTAGGGGGTAATTGTCCTCGGGGGTAATTGTCCTCGGGGGGGGTAGTTGTCCTCGGGGGGTAATTGTCTTCGGGGGGTAATTGTCCTCGGGGGTTAGTTGTCCTCGGGGGGTAATTGTCCTCGGGGGGGAATTGTCCTTGGGGGGTAGTTGTCCTCGGGGGGTAATTGTCCTCGGGGGGGGGTAATTCTCCGGGGGGTAATTGTCCTTTGGGGGTAGTTGTCCTCGGGGGGTGATTCTCCGGGGGGTAATATTCCAGGGGGTAATTGTCCTTTGGGGGTAGTTTTCCGGGGGGTAATTTTCCGGGGGGTGATTGCCCAGGGGGTGATTGTCCTAGAACCGTTCATAGTGTTAGGAGGCTTCCGTTTAGACCGCTCGTTGCTTCACTTCGATATGCACTTTCAATTTCACCAATTTTCACGTGCGCCTGAACTGGAGTTTAATTAGCATTACCTCGTACATTGGATGAGTGGTTTAGACTAACGTTAGATCTGGTCCATATGTTATCAGTCTCAGTCAGTTGACAATTTATGTTAAAGCCCCACTGTCGTACTTGTAGCTGTCTTGCTCCCTCTATATAGAAAACTTCCCCAATCGGTGCCCGTTGGTCCCCCATGATCCTCTATTTCTTATGTTATTTGAGAGCTGGGTTGATGAGATAGCCACCTGTCAGTGACCTCGCTGTGTGGTCTAATCCCTCCTAGCCACACTAGTGTTGATAAGCTTTAAGTTCCAGATCTACTGGTCTCCTTCTGCCTCAGCCTCAGGCGCCTCGTCGAGCTCTGGCCCGGGCTCTGGCTCAAACTAATAGGGTTTAAAGATGAAGTTGAGTTCTGGTCATGCGATTGCATTGTGATAGAAACGGTGTGGAATCGACCAGAAAAGGTTGATCATCTAGCATATAAGAATTTGTATGTATTGCAAGGTTCTGGAATCATCAAAATGATAAGAAATTTCAGAAGTTTACATATCAAAATATGAGACGTATGCAGGACTGCACACCATCAGGGATACACTTGTATTTCGATGTCATGGGCCCTTTTAAATAGCGGGTTATTTGGCAAGCTCGAGCTGATGAAGACAGGCCTAGTTGACAGACCACCTAATAATGATAATAATAAATAATGATAATGATGAAAATGATGATATAATTAATAATAATGATTAGAATGCGGATATTATATTAAAACATTTTTCAGATGGGACGAACATGCAATGTGATACGTACATCGGGTCTCACTGTTATGCCGACTATTGGATTGGAGCTGTTTCTTGCAAAGGTAACTATGAATGTTGCAATGGTTGGTTATCAATTCAAGTTAACACATTAATGCGCATGCATGCTTGTATTGTTGTCGGTGCTGATTTTCAAAATATTTGTTGCCCACATGATTATTCTTGGCACTGGTTAATACTTTTGTAGTGGCGGAGTAATATATACGAATATTCACATATGGATGGATATCTTGATAAATAGTTTTTGTTTGAACCTCTGACATTTTGAGGTCAAATGGGCTCTGTGGGGTGGGGGGGGGGGGCATCTGTTCTTACTTACTTAATTGGTCAAAAATACTCTTCGACACCATTCTTTTCAATATCACATTTGTGCAGATGATAATCAAATACTACGTTCAAACCTAACCAAAGCAATGCAGCCCGCTCTATCCATAATCGCGAGGCCTTTGTATACAGGATGTTCATAATTGGTTAAAATCAAATTCATCGAGACTAAATCTTACTAAATGTGAATCAGTCCGGTATCAGTTATGTAACTTAGGATTCGTACTTGAAAACCTAATTCGCAGAGCTACAGAGAGGATTACCCATGATTTGATTTCATCCTATCTTGATTTTAGAAATGCTCTCGTTCATGCGCGAACGCATTGTTTTTCAAAATTCTTTTGCTTTTATTTCATCGAGTCTACGGCTCCGCTCCACAACATTATTTTGATAAATCATGACATTTCGTCCATATCTTTCCGCTATCAAAACTCAGGATTCCTTATTTTTCCTAAGCTTAATACTAAGTGGGGTTGGGTGGGGGTCTTCGATTTTGATTACTCTCCTTCGAGAGCTTCGTAATAGCTGATCAGTTGAAGTGTTTACATAGTAATATCAAAACGTATTTGTTTAATTCGGCATATTATTCCTTGTTCTTTTATGTTTGTATGTTATGCAACGCTTTTAAGTGATCTCTTCTTCAAAAGTTCGCTTTGAGCATTTGCTTTCTAGTGGATAAGGCGCCTTACAAATCTCACATATTGTTATTTTTTAAACATCAATAATCAAAGGAGACATATAAATGCTAATACAAGATACATTTATGTAGTGCTAATTACAACTGGTTTTTCTACGCGTTGTAGTTATGATTACCCCCAGCATATCCCACTGGCGTTCTGGTGGGGGGGGGGGGGCTTGGGGGGGGGGGGGCGCCAGCCCCCCCCCCCAAATAAAATTGAACCATGACTTATTTTCAATTCCATATACAAGTGATGTATAAATGTTCGTGATATCACATGATTTTCAACAAAATGCGCGTTTCTCCATTTCTGTTGCAAACTGATACATTCCCAAATGGCCAGGAAGCGCCGGCCATATGTTTTTTTATAGTCACTAAGGGGCCGTGGCCACCAACAGTAACACTAGTAAAAAAAAACTCCTTTACAGAAGCAACTGTGACGCACTGCCGGGCGTTCCATACTTACATCATGTAACACTGCACATGTACCGTTGAGGGGCCCAGTGGGGAAATTGAATTCAGACAAGATTAAGAGTAGTGCACGGTACAACGAATCGTCTTCTTTCTCTAATAATTTAATGAAACAGCAAAGCTTCCGCGCTTCGGCGGGGGTGGGGGGGGGGCAACTGAATTGAGACTAGGATTAAAAGTCGGGAACGGTACAACGAATCGTCTTCCTTCTTTATAATTTAATGAAGTGTCAAAGCTTCCGCGCTTTGCGCGGGAGGGGGAAAACTGAATTCAGACAAGAACACGATACAACGAATGGTCTTCTTTCTCTGATTATTTAATGAAACGTTAAAGTTTCCGCGCTTTGCGCGAGATGGGCGAAAATGAATTCAGACAAGGATTACGAGTGGAAACCGGTACAATGAATCGTCTTCTTTCTCTAATGGAGCTCTCACACTCTGCCGTGTAGGCCTACCGTCCACCTGCCGGGCTATTAAAAAACAACAGAGTCCAGAACGTTGGGTTTTGAGCGAACTTGTCCCCGGCCGCAAAAAAACAAATTCATAAAATTAATCTTGTCACCGTTTCGTTGCCATCTTCTGACCGTTCTCACCGGGCACATACCGGGTGTTGAACGTGCTTCTACCGTCTTCACCGCCCAGATTGACTTTTGTTGAAAATTTTGGCCGTTTCCATACCGGGCCCATACCGGGTCTCGAACGTGTGCACCGGGTTTGTAGCAGCCACCTACCAGTCACTTAGCGTCCCCTCACCGCTCGGAGCGTCCTGTGAGCGAGTCCCCGGACTGCTGACGTCATGACACGACTGCCATAAATACCCCGATTTTTTTGCCCGTTCATCACCGTTCTGTAACGGGTTATGAGCGTGTTGTGAACGTGTTCATACAGTGTGACCGTTTTCATAACGTATTCATACCGTCCTCATACCGTTCAACACCGTCCTCTTGCCGCTTACTTGCGGCCGGTGCCAGCCGGCCAAAGTTTTGAACATGCCCAAAACTTTCGCCGGGTCCCACCGGGTGTAAATAAGCGCCAACGCCCTATTAACGTGTTGCCCGCTTTGATAACGAACCACCGTGTGCCCTCGCCGTTCTCCACCGTCCGCAGACATTTTCGCGCACGGTGGCACACGGTAGGCCTACACGGCAGAGTGTGAGAGTCACTTAATAATTTAATAAAGTGTCAAAGCTTCCGCGCTTCGCGCGGGAGGGGGGTGGGGCGGGGGAACTGAATTCAGACAAGAACACGATACAACGAATCGTCTTCTTTCTCTAATAATTTAATGAAACGTGAAAGCTTCCGCGCTTCGCGCGGGATAAGGGAAAATGAATTCAGACAAGGATTAAGAGTAATGATTTATTTAAACGCAAAAGCTTTCGCGCTTCGCGCGAGATGGGCGAAAATGAATTCAGACAAGGATTAAGAGTAATACTTTAATGAATCGTCAAAGCTTCCGCTCTTCGCGCGGGATGGGCGAAAATGAATTCAGATAAGGGTTAAGAGTAATAATTTATTGAAACGTCAAAACTGCTGCGCTTCGCGCGGGAGGGGGGGGGGATTTGATCCAAACAAGAATTAAGAGTCGAGAACGGTACAACGGATCGTCTTCTTTCTATAATAATTTAATGAAGTGTCAAAGTTTCCGCGCTTCGCGTGGGAGGGGGGAGACTGAAAAATAACTTAGTCGTGGCCCCGGGTTTATAGGGTTAAATTTGTAGACATTTGGATATTGGCATTAATATATTTGTCGGTAATTGGTTGCTCGGTTTGTCGGTAATCGGTGGCCTCTACACCCTTCCCACTCGCCCACTGACAAAGATCTAGCCACGCCCCTAATAACTATAAAGTTTATACACTCGAGAAATTGTTTGCAAGTACTACTGATGAAGTACCGGACCACCGTCTTTGTGCATTGTGCGGCATCAAAGCATATACAACGTCTCAAGACGTGGCAGATCACTTTTCTCTAACTTCTAACCAATCAGAAGGCCTCGTTTTTTCCAGGAAGTGCCGGTGGACATTAATGCGCCAAATGTGGTTCTCAAATTGCAAAAGATCCCTACTCTTGGAAGCGGTAGGAGAAAGCAATTTTACGTCATATTACTCCAGGAAGTGCCTGAAAATGCGTCTAATTTGGTTCTAAAATTGCAAATGCTTCTTACTCTGGGAGGGGGCCGGAACCCCCTCCAAGACCCACCCCCGCTTGGTCGCTCCACTCCATTGCCGCTAAAGCCTCATTATGTCGCTTCATCGTTTTACATATATTTAACCCCATGCCATTTTGTGCCCCCCCCCCCCCCGGTAAGAAATTCCTAGATCCGCCACTGATGCCCATCCCCATTGAGCTTCGGGGGCTCCGCCCCTTGACCCTCGCCGCGGCGCGCCGGGGCTTTGCCCCTAGACCCCACTTTGCCTGTATGTTAGAGTGGGGCGCTGCGGATTTTTTTTTTCAGCCCCCCCCCCCCAAACGTTTTTGCTCATTACGCCACTGGCATATCCGATCTACCATAATGCCGGGATTTACATCATCTAAGTGGAAAGTGGCAAAATAAGGTACATTGATGTGTTAGAAAATGACATAAGTGCCGTGACAGGGATTCGAACTCCGTACATGTGCTTCGTAGACCGGGGACTTATCTGCTAGACCATAAACTCTTCATCATACAGTGTATAAATTACATAGGAAGAAAAACATGTTGTGGAATAACACATTTATAACATGGGGGTTACATTTGAAAACTAGCAAAATGTTGTGGGTCGGAAGTGGTTTATTATCACCATTTTTAGCATCTTATCTTTTCTTTAATTCAGAACCAGGATATCTTGGATGTTTCAGTGATTATAACGATTTCTGGTTCGGCAGAAATCGTGTGTTTTCTAATGATTATGATTCCAATGCCTATCTCACGGTTGACCTGTGCATCAATGCATGCAAAGAGGACGGATACTTCTACGCAGGTGTAGAATTCGGGCGCCAATGTTTCTGCGGAGGACAAGATGAAAACCTTGTCAAATATGGAAAAGCTTCGGATGGAGAATGTAATAACATTTGTACGGGAGATGGCCTTGAATCATGTGGGGGCGCAGATTTTATCGGCATATACCAAGGTAAAGGCAGGAGTGAATCTCGATTTGTTGAATATATTTTTTATTGGGGGGGGGGCACTCTTGGGGAGGGATTTTAGGGGCCTGGAGGGTGTTACGGGTTTTTGCATTTCATGTGTCTCGCGATTTTGTCTTTGCTATACAAAAAAATAAAAAAATCTAAACATACTGCTAAAGCTGATCTTGAGGCGTTGTTAAGTTAGTTATTAAAGATCCTTGAAATACTAATGTTAACAATGCGTGACAACCATTATTTAAAGGAAATAATACCATCTCCAATAATTTTCTTCATTTGTGGACAACGTTGCCTGCAAAAACCTATAGTATTAATTAGAAACAAATTTCTTAATGTACTTTTCGATTTTCTCAAATTGATGTATCGAGCTTATTCATGATGTTTGTCTAGTTTTCGCACATGTTAAATTGCTAAAAAGTCTCGAAATATGATATTATTCGGTGTCATTCCAATTTGTGTTTCTAAGTTGGCCTAGGTGTCTGCGAAGACCCTGGTACCCCTCAAAATGTATTCAGGTACAATGAAACCGGCTCTCTGCGCTACGGCAGCAAGATATATTTTAACTGCTCCGACGAGTTCACACTAGAAGGACCTGAGGTTATCCAGTGCGTGCAGATGTACGGTCGCAGAGAAGATGGTAGCATTGCTAACAGCACCCATGCCGTTATGTGGAACCACGGTCTTCCGATATGTACAGGCAAGTATTTCCATTTTCACTTTTTAAAAATAATACTGTTGAGGTTTGTTTGTCAATTCCCATGAGGATATAGGTTTTGTTTAATTTAGAATTGACTTTAAAATGTACCAAGCATTAACAAAAAATGCTTTGCTCTTGATGTGAGGTGTTCCATGTCGGAATACAGTAAAACGACTTGTTAAGTAGACTAGTTAACGCGCGAGTACGCGCTAGCATAGAACAAGATGCGGACGGAACGGGAACCTTGGTATCATACATGCCGTTTTATGTCATTCTTTATTTTCCTCTTACTTTTTAACCGTTAAACCTATACCGTTAACATTTGATTTTAAATACAGTAATTATTATTTAGGTGATTTGTACACTGCAGTACCACCAATAATGAAAATGATAATGTTGAAGATGATGATGATAATGAGGATGAAGATTATGATGATAATGATGATGGTAATGAATATAATGATGGTAATGAGTATGATGATACTGCTAATGATGATGATAATGATAATAATAATGATGATAATAATAATAGTAATATTAATAATGATAAACATAATAATTATAACGATAACAAAAACAAAAGTTATGTAGTAATAATAATATTGACAAAAATTGTAATAAAAACTTTATTTTTGTATATAGCGCATATAACAATTCAGTCTCTTTACACTCAGGATAAAGAAAGGAATAGACATGGACAATATATCGAGAAAAAAACAATTCAAATCAATTACCAAGTAAAGTTATCTTCAGAGCTGCTGTTGAATAAATGAGTTGTCAGTCTATGTACTACATAAACATTTTTATTTACCCGTGTATCATGTATATTTTTCATGATGTTAAAGGTATTACAAAGTTTTGGTATGGGGTCATGAATTTGGTTCAAATTAACACATTGGAAGCATAATGCGTTCCTACAATATTCATTGATCGTTGTACCGGTTGAAATCGAGTCCAAAGTTATGAAATTATAAATGTTGTATAGCTCCCTCTCAAGGTCAAGATATCAATTTAGCTATGAAACAATGTTTCTTGACTAAAATCGACCGATTAGCTATTCCCGTTTGGAAATTATATATCACAACTACATATTGTGAGATTTTCATGGTCGCAGCTACCATTGTACGGCCGTAGGCGCCGCATTTGAAATTTATCAAAATACCGGGAGCACCGGTAAATTTCTATATTCAATTTTTCTCGAAAACAGAAGTGTTTTAGTTTTAGAGGTTAATTGTTTTAGTGCTTATAATACATCCACAGGGGCATCCAAATATATCAAAATTGTAAAGATTCACTATCCACCTAATTTTCAAAATTTCCCAAAACTTTGTATTACCTTTAAGGATTCAGTTTATCTACACCCTCTTCTGCGACTACCACGGGCGGAGGGCAAGCTAACTCAGTGACATTCAGTGGGTCAGCTGACCAAGGGCAGCAGAGTGGTAAGTTAATTCTCATTACGTCACAATCCCTGTACGATTGTGATAAAATGGATCCAAATGAAATGGTTGCATGCAAATATTTCAGCGATTACTATTAAAAGATATCATCATAAAAAGTGTTAAAAGAAAAACGAAAAATTAAAATGATTAATACAACTGTACTGTATTTCATGATAGCCTCAATGCCACACATCATATAGGCCAACGTTTAATAAGTTAAGTTGCTTGCAACTATTGTAAAACTAGAAAACGAAAGGGTCTTGTCTCCAAAATTGTCAATTTTACTCATGAAATTTTTTCAAAATAAGAGACAGATGCACACACCGACCACTAATATGTTCAGTGGGCTATGCTAGTTTATTCACCTTAATATTCAGGATTCAGTTCGACAACACCCTCATCTGTGACTTCCAAAAGGCAGACAAGTGACATGACTGGGTCAGAGCCGCAGAGTGGTAACTGAATTCTCATTGTTGTTGTTTATTTATTTAAATACGGTGATTAAAAAACATGCTTTCAGCTTAGCATAGCTGTGTTTCAGCATGTCCGTACATGGTACATTAAAATACATATGAATAAACAGATAAAACACAAAAATTAAACAATAATTTGACATGATTTGACAATTTGACAATAACATGATTCCTGCAGGATCATGTTAAAATGGATTCAAATGAAATAGTTGCATGCAAATATTTTTAGCAGTGGGTAAAATGCCAAAAATTAATAGCCCTCTTGTAATACAGGTTTTTGTTCACATTTTCTTTTCATTTCTCTTACCTTCATTTTGTTGTCCCCCCTGCAATTCGTGGGGGGGGGGGGGGCGTGACCCATACCCCCTATCAATTTCACTGGTATTCAATATAACTCTGGGCTATAGCAGTGGTAGCCTTTAATAAAAAAAGGCCTTGTGTCTGATAATGATATTGATATTTGACGCTGAGCGACTAAAAAGAGACTAATCGCGAAAACCCGAGTGAACGCCATCTGCAGCGAGTCGCGCTTCACCGTTCACCCCGTTCACCGTCTGCAAGCACAAACCCTGGACAGTCGTAAAAGAGAGTAAAAGAATACCATAGGCCATGTACTGTAGCTGCTCCTGACACCCAGTAGGTAGCTGGGCTAGGCTTCTTTCAAGGCACAATGATTTTTGATGAAGTGTCAAATTAGGGTCTTTGCTTGCAGACTACGTTCACCCGGGTCTCTAGATCTCTCTATGGTTGCGTTTATTGACCAAAATTTTGGCTAGAGTCAGGTTTCTCAAACGTCTTTCAAGCAAATTTAGAAGGTGATAAACGCAAAGCCTTTTTTAAAGGTCTTTAGACATGGGCATATCTAATTACGCAAAAAGGTGTGTTTTGTATGTGACATACAGCCAGAATCACGTTTCTGAGAGATGATAAACGCAAAGCTGTTTTGAACCCCACGTACAAATCGGACTACCTAGGTAAATTTCCGGTTCGGAGGCTAGCGCGCGCCATGTGTTGTGTACAAGCATGTGTGTGTAGTTGACCTTCGATAAACTGTCTGCTTCCCGGGTCAAAACAGCTGCGCAGACACAAGGCCTTTATTTTTAATCGTGAAGAGACGATAAACGCGGCATCCCGCAAATGACTTTCGTATAGTGGGGTTCGATAGCGGGGTATGATAGTGGGGTACGATATGTACATATCTAGTTGCAAGACCCAATAAACGCGCCCTTCGTCGCTGGCTAGACTCTTCTCAGTCGCTGATTAGCGTGGAAAATAGCCCGAGTCACGAGGCCTTGTCAAAAGGCTATAGCAGTGGTAAATAATTGCCATTTAGAAAGTTCTTGTGACTCATACCGGCTAGATATTACGGAAATTCCTGTAAGTCTTCCTTCCATGTACTCTGAAATACAAACAAATTGTATCACACTTATAACCCTTTCCTGTCTTTTCCTAGGTCCTCAGGACATCAGATATATTAGTATTGCCATCGTCTCTGGCCTCATTATCATCATCATAGCCATCATTGTCGTGGTCGTTATTCGAAAAAGACGTAAAAGGTGAAGTCTATTTGTATGATGTCTCATAATAGTTTATACTGTACATGTTTGTACACGTCATGATGTGCTGATTTGCACTGCGGCCAATTATAGCCTACCTATATTAGATAAATTCATTCTTACCTTTAAAGATAAACTTGACTTCTGGTAAAAAGAAAAGAAAAGGAATTCTCACAGAATCAAAAGAAAAACTTACACTGAATGTTCAAGATTAAAATAAATGTCATTTGCCAAACAATTTTGGTACAAAATGTAAACTGGCTGGGTAATGAGCATAGAAACATAAGAAAATCAAGGTTAGTAGGCCCGACACCATTTTGTGTAGTCCCATATAATTTTTCTGTGCACAGTGCTTGTTACTTTACCAAGACTGGGCCAAATTTATGATGATTTTGATGACTCCAGAACCTTGCAGTACTCACCAATACTTACATGCTACATGATCAACTTTTTCTGATCCAATCCACACCTTTTCTTTCACAATGCAATCGCATGACCAGAACTCAACTTTATCTTTAACCTTGGAGCAAAATAATAGATCCGTGCACTCCTTTAAACCAATATATTGCATACCTTTTCCTCAATACACAATCCCTCTTTTTCACATTTCCGATTCAAAAGGCAAGTAATTTCATTTTTGCTTGTGAGAGATTCTCTTGTTTGTTAACCATTACCTGAAGAAATTTGGTTTAAAAATGACATGTTATGGTTGTCAAAATTTGTTTGAATTTGTGCCCCCCCCCCTTTTTTTTTAAACAAAAATACCAGAATCATCCACTGAGTCTGTCTATTCAAATGATAAATGCGACCATACAATGCAGAAATTAATCTCGTCTGTCTTCTGATATATCGGTGTAGCAACATTCATCACTTTTTATTAAAGATAAACCTGAGTTCTGGTAAAAAAAAAAGAAAATTAATTCTCACAGAATCAAACGAAACTTACACTGAATGTTCAAGATTACTAATAAATGACATGTGCCAAACAATTTTGGAAGAAAATGTATACTGGCTGAGTAATGAGCATAGAAAGACAAGGAAATCAAGGTAGTACCAGCCCCGACACCATGTGTGTTGTCCCATATATAGCTTTCTGTGTACAGTGCTTGTTACTTTACCAAGACTCGGTCAAATTTATTATGATTTTGATGACTCCAGAACCTTGCAGTGCACACCAATACTTACATGCTACATGATCAACTGTTTCTGATCCTTTCCACACCTTTTCTTTCACAATTCAATCGCATTACCAGTACTAAAGTTTATCTTTAAGCCTTTATTAGGGTTCACATTACAACGTCAATTTCCGCCGTTAATTGTATTATGACAACGGTTTCATCATGTGCAACAATAACACCTTGGTATTTATCAAAAGAGCATAGGCCTTGACTTTTTTTTTGGGGGGGGGGTGCACAAAGGAGCCATATCCCCATACTCAACCGCTAAAGAAGAAAAAGAAGAACTGAAGAAGAAGAAGGAGAAGAAGAAGGAGAAGAAGAAGGAGGAGGAAACAAAACCTCAGCCACAGAACTTGGTGGGTCAAGACCTTTAAGTTTAACCCAGCCTTACCCCAGTATACCTATGTGACTCTATGGCGGCTTTTTGTGTCAACCCCGTCTGTGCCACCTCCGAGTCCCCCCCCCCCCCCCATATGTTCGACTCGTTTGGCCACGCCAGTGCATAAATTGAAACTATAATAACATAGGACAGAATACCGGGATGTAAATGAAAGAGGGTCTTTCCCTCTTCAAATTACCACAGGAAGAGCCTTGGTTGATTTTGGAAAATGCAATCCGGTTCTAAGAATAATATTTATGTTTACTGATCGAAAGGTTAATACTACCATAGGTGTAATCGTATGTCCTTACTGCTTATTTTTTCATCGTAATAATTTCCTTGTCTTGCTTGTGTATCAATCCCACACGATCATCCCGCGATCTGAATTTCGAACAAATGGAAATCCATCTACATTAGATATGGAAACCTAAACAAACATCTTCTTCCCGATTTAGGTTCTAAATAATTATTCTAATGGAACATGAATATCAGTGCATTTAACCACTTTGAATAAAGATAAACATTCTTTTTACCTAAATCCATCTTATATCACGACCTGCTAAATTTCTTTTGTCATAACCGTGGATTTATCGGGGTTATTTTCTCTCTCCGCGGGAAAAAATCCAGGAAAGCTGAATGTCTTGATCCTACTGCTCCTGACATCGAGCCCGCATCTCGTAACCATGGCAGCGGGGGACGTAGTCCATTGATGTCGAGGGGAGATAGAGAAGGAGACCTCTTCGTACTAACCGACCTGACCGCCCACTCGCAAACCGCCGGAGAAAACCATTACGTGGACGGCAACGAAGAGCAACCATCAGCGCATCCCGGATCGATGAACAGACCGGGAATTACCAGAGATGCCTACGGATATGAATCGGTTCGGCTACCATCCGCGGATAGTGCATTGGACGAATCAGGGGGAATACCGGGTGAGGTTCCGGTGGACGGGGCGATAGACCTGTATGCGAACACGGAGTTCCACGATGTGCCAACTAACTTAATTGATAATGAACTGTATGGATAGTAAGAGTCGTGAATGTTTGCATGGGTTGAATGCAGTTGGGCGACACTTGCTCCTTGGTCAAATATTGCACTAGAGTAATTTTCCACGCTACCTAAATTACTACCTTCTAACATTAGGACTATACAGTCAACGAAATAAAGTTTTTGTGTCAACATTTCAGTCTTTGTCATAATAGTTGTTCACCTCTGTATATATTTCTCTCAATACAGTTATCATTATCATCATTATCATCATCATCATCATCATCATCATCATCATCATCATCAACAACACCATCATCACTTTCCTTATATTTCACCCATACTTTCAATTATCTGTCCATTCCGCTTGATAGATTTATTTTGGGCTGTCATAAGTTCAAGCATTTTGCTTTCTAAGTACCTTTTGGCATTCTTAGGTTTGTTGTGTTACTTAAAACTATTAATATGTACATGGAATGCAGAATAAATCAAATCAAATTAAATCAAATCAAATCAAATCAAACGAAATAAAGCCCGGATAATTTGTCGCTGGAGAAGTGCCTCTCTCCCCTTTAAGGCGAAATACATGGTGCCCATCAAACACGGTCAAAATTGTATGCATATAAATCATGTCTTCACATCATGTAGCCGCTAAAATATTGAATACAACAGTTTAAAAATGTTCGTACATGAATTGATAAGTTCAAATACTTGAGCATCCCCACTATATCACCTTTACTTATTAACTCAAATTCAGCACGCTCTCACATTTTTGCTATTCATGTGTTTTCCTGTTTTTAAATATTGCCGGCGAAATAGTTTACGTTACAAGTAGGCTGGCTATAATGTATATTGAAAGTTAGTTATGCATGTCAGATCTGTTTCCTTCTTTGATACTTCCCTTCATAAATTGTATACTAATTTACTGTTCATAGATTATTTTTTAAAAAATTAGCAATTTTCGAGGTGTAAGCTTATTTTTGACTCACACGGTATTGTCATAGTGTTGATCACAGTTGATTATATTTAGTTTTTGAATGATATTATATCTTATTATTTTTTTTCTTTTTGTATGTATTCTCGTAAGCTTTATGTAATAATTGTTTTTAATATTAATATGTTTTTCATGTGCTTTTATTGTAGACTGAATGTAATTCAGCTCTTGGGCTGCTAATTTCAGTATTTTTAATAAACCATTCAATGAAATTACAAAAATTTAAAAACAACTGTTGGTGTGCCAATATTCTTGTAAAGATTTCATTTAGAGCTAAAGCCAGGGTAATTATAATCAAACTTCTTTAAAAGCGTTCAGGGACGTTATTTCGTAATGTGATATACCTTTATCAAGAACGGTTTATTATTAATTATATTATTGTCATTATTGTTAACATAATTATAGAAAGTTATTATCATCCTTATTATCATTATTATCATTGTTATTATTATCATTATTATTATTCTTCTTCTTCTTCTTCTTCTTCTTCTCATTATTATTATTATTATTATTATCAA
This sequence comes from Strongylocentrotus droebachiensis, assembly GCA_035222895.1. NCBI lineage: Eukaryota > Metazoa > Echinodermata > Echinoidea > Camarodonta > Strongylocentrotidae > Strongylocentrotus > Strongylocentrotus droebachiensis. The sequence goes on along the minus strand of JAVYIG010012980.1, from coordinate 32,276 downwards.
TATTACTATTTTTTAATTATCATCATTATTATTATTCTAAATTCCCCAGCATATTATTCATTAAAGCCTATATGTTTCGAGGGTAGAATATACATGTGGCGGTGTATGATGATGATGGTGATGTGGTGATGATGATCAAGATGATGATGATGATGTGGTGTTGGTAGTGGTGCAGGTAGTCATGGTAATAATAATGATGACATGGGAGATGGTGCACCTTTCAAAGTGGGTTGGGGGCACCAAAAGAAAAGGCACTTCCAGGAAAAATGGGGCACCTACATAGGGAAATCTCAACGTGAAAATAAACAATTTTAGACATTGGTACATACCCCTACATTGTGATTGCATTATTAGGGATGATCGCAATGTTTATTTCTATCTTTACATGGTCCAAGATACTGCCTAAGTATCATACTTTATATGCGAGCAAGCAAAGCGAGAGAGCAAACATTTTAAGATCTGTGAGGTCGCAATACCAAAAATTACATCTAATAAAGGTAAAGAAAAAAATCCTGATAGGGTTTTAAACACAATAATATCATAAAAGACTGAAAAGATCCTTAATAAGAAAGATATTTACGTCAAATTTAAATGCTAGCGGGCGTAGCGTGTGACCTATGGGTGTAAATACAAAAAAAGCTCTTAGCCGCTGTAAATTAGGAGCACATTTATATGGCAAAAAGGGGGCACATATCCAAAGGTAAAATGACACTTATTAGAACGGGAGTGTGTGTCTGTGGGGTTTGCGTGCGTGCGTGTGCGTGTGTGTGTGTGTGTGTAATTCCGTCTAGGAATCAATAACAAAATATGGAAAACAAGCTTAGGGTACCAAACCGAGGACAAACATGAGAACTGTACATTCACAAAGCAGACTCAAGTAAGTCCTCGGTTTATTAACCAATGCAAATGTTTTTAATTTCATGAGGTCCGCGGTTGTACAGAAAAGTTCACACCTGTCCTTATATTCCTAAAATGGTATGCTTTGGATATGAAGTAAGATACATATGAGTCCTTGTTGCACAAGAAACGATGTGCATTCGGAATAGTATGCTAACTAAAAACATTGTTCTAACGGGATACCTTGCATTCAAAACTTCAAACAAAATGTGTGGCTTTTACAATTCAAAGGGTAATGAACATTCCATAACTTCTGGCCGAGGGAACCGAATTTTCCAAATATCGACGACACTGACAATGCAAAGACTTGACGTAATTCTTTTTTTTTTAAGATAAGAATATGAAAGAACGAAAGAAAAACAGAATTAAGGAAATAGTAAGAGGAAAACAAGTAATTTAATATATAGAGAAACATATAAATGCGTTAGCATAACTCAAAGTCCATTAAATAGGACACACGCCTATTTTTACTTTCGTGTTTTTTTTTATTCTCTGCAAATGAAAACATTGCTAACGATTACATAGTGTAACTCGATCCGCACCTTAGCCATTACATAATTTGAAGGAAGCTAATTTTGCCCCTTCAAACTGAACGATGATAAAATCATTGAAACAAGAGATACAGAGAGAGAGAGAGAGAGAGAGAGAGAGAACGGATACATTTTCAAAACAATGGAATTTTGACCCTAGAAATGAATTAAAGAAAATTCTGTTTGTCATGAAAGGGGTATAAAAGCAAGAGCGCTTTCAATTAAAAGAGGTAAGCACTATTGCAGTAGGGGCGTTCGATCACTAGAAGGGGCACCTTTTCGCATGAGTACCGGTATTAAGAGCGAAGAGAATGGAGAGAAAAGAAGAGTAGGATGGCGAGAGAAAGAGAAAGAGAGAGAAAGAGAGAGAAAGAGAAAGAAAGGTGGGGGGGGGGGATGATTTAAGGAAATAGCTCTGTTTTGCATTTGAATGTTATGTTTTAAACAAGAGATGGCGCTCGTGATAACTGTCGTCTGAATTATTAGTAGGTACTCTCGAAATCGATAAGGACGTAATTACGAGGCCAATTCTAAATGGGTCAAGAAAATCAGGAGAAGCCCCTTTAATCTTATTAAAGATGATGACATGGCTGAAAAATAATCAATTAAAATCCTTGTTATATACTAGATCAATGATTTTGAGATGCGAGAAAGAAGGATCAGCGGCGCCTCAAGCGATGCATTTTAAACAGCTGGAATGGGTCGCACTTGAATTACTCTCATTCGAAAAAAGCAGGAGTTGAGGGCGATATGATAGCGTTTCTTCATAGTCTTTTTTCAGGGCAAATGAAAGGAAATCCATCAGAAAAAATCAATACCCCAAAATGCTTGAGGTGCATAAAAGTATATAATAAAAGGCAAACCTACTACATACAATATTGAATGGATTACAATGAGAAAAGTTTGGAAATTTACGGAAAGATGTTGACATCAAGATGTAAGAAAGCACGTAATAAAGACGAACGCATTACATTTGATAACATTACGAAAGTGGCCTATTCCAGTGGTCTCTGTACTTTCCTATTTTTTACCACAGTCTTATTTTGATCAAAATTCCCAATTCCAGCGGTGTTGGTACAGAGGGAAAGAGAGAGAGGGGGGGTACGTGCCCAAATCTTCTTCTTCTTCTTTTTGTATCCCTTCCTCTTCTCCTCCTCCTTATTCTTCCTCTCCTCCTCCTCCTCTTTCATCTTTTTCTTCTTTTTTCCTTGTTTCATCGTCTTCTTCTTCTTCTTTATAGTGGATGAGTAGGGAGACCATGGACCCCTTGTGCCCCCACACACACTGCCGGTACCTAGCCAATTTAAAAAATGATACTGAAGATTTTTCAGTAAATCTATTTTAAAAGGAAAAATATTCATCATTTTTTTTCATATGAAACACAATAGATGACGTATAGCACTGCGTGCGTATTGAGATATTATGTTTCAACAACTTCCTCTTCTAAAGCAGGTTCTACTCTCACGACGATCGGTTGCAAACAGACACTCATTGTCCTCATAGGAAGTCAACTCCGGCATACATGTATACGTCGAAATATGGCCGAAAACATGTATTCAACCGTGTCTTTACTGTTTATTGTCTTAGTCAATCCCTGTCTGGCGATCTATACTATTTCAGGTAAGTTTGGACGAAATATGTTCGCAGATTGAATTATTAATTTGTAGCATTTATAGCAAAGCATAAAGGATTATTGGTCGGAATAGCATTGGATGCATATATCAGGGGCGGATCTAGCTTTTTGCTAAGGGGGGGGTTTGACCAAAATAATGACGATGCGGAGCATCGTCCACGAGCCGCGAAGCGGCGAGCCGATTTTTTTTGGGTGTTTATTTGAACCCCGTAAGTGATGTTTTCCTGGCATCTATTAACACAATGGAGACCATAAAAAGCAGTGCATGATAACGTCTTTTTAAATCAAGTAACAGTTTAATACACAGTTATATCCAGAGTTATCATGTGTTTGGTTAAGTTACCAGATGAGTTGAATATCTTCTCACAATATTTGCACTTGAAAGGGTTTCTCTCCAGCGTGCAGTCTTTTTTTCTTTCTTTTTTTTCTTTTTTTTTCCTTTTTTTTTTTTTTTTTTTTTTTTTGGGGCCGCCCAAGGGGGGGGGGGGGTTTAAACCCCCTAAACCCCCCCCCGTAGATCCGCGCCTGTATATGAGGAAGTATAGACATGCATAGGCCCATTGTAAGCTATTTCTTTTTGTGTGTAAATCCTCAATACTTTGTATTGAAGGCAATATTTTTTTTTCTCCAGGAGAGGGATAGGGTCTCATTTGCCTTACTCCTATAATCTTGCTAAAGTATATTATCCATGACATTCAATGCTCAATAGCTGTGTTGTGTTGCATCTGTAATTTACTTGAGGCGAAAAATGCCTATAGGCTACATGTATAGCTAGGCATATCAGACACGGAAATATCATTCTGTTGAATTTCAGGGGCGGCAATTTCTTGTTATGACCGGGGGGGGGGGAGCGGCACAATTCATGTGGTATACCTCAGATATATACCGAAAATACACCATAGCGTGGTACAGTTATGATCATCATGCGAGAGAGCAGAATGCCCGAGCGAGAAAAATTTCCGGTATCTTTTTAATAGTGTAACATTGCACTATCGCTTCAGAATTCTGAAGCGATAGTGCAATGTTACACTATTAAAAAGATACCATTGTCAAATGTTTTAGCCCTTATACTCATCATAATGCTAAAATTGTTGATGCATTTTCACAGTTCTTGAAGGGCTGGGGAGGGGGGTGTATTACCGGGTCTCCCTGGGGTCACCGCCATGGTCGATATTATTTTTTGGATGTGGCATATTGTTTTCTTTCATTTTGTATGTTATATCTTACTTTTGTTGTTCTTGTGAGTTACATTGGAAAGGCTATTCATGTGATTTCATCTTTTTGTACTACTTCGCCTAGAACATCTGATTTTAAGTGGATTTGGCGTCTTACAAATTATAAATCTTTAATTCTTTATCATAATTATTATTACTACTATTATCTTTATTACTATATAAATCTTATTATTATAATAATTATAAATTGTATTTTTTTTTGTTATCATTAATATCATTATCATCGTCATTATTATCATTATTACCGTTAGATATTATTTTGTTTGTCCTTGTTAAAACAAAAATTGAAATTGCTCTTGGATGTTGGATATTGTAATCATTAGTTCAATCCCCTTTTAAGGATATCGTTTGCATTGATGAATTCTTATTAATCGCAGAAATGAGTGAATATTAGACTTATCGATATCACGAAGGGTGCGTTTATTGGGTCTTGCCACTAGATATGTACATATCCAGGCGCGTACGCAGGATTTTTTCAAGGGGGGGGGGGGGTTTAACATTTATAAATCGGGCCGAAAATTTCGTAACGACTCAGCCCACCGCTGAATAAGCGGGGGGGGGGGGGGGGGGGGGGGGGGGGGGGGGTAAGAGGACACCTTTTTTTTTTTTTTTTATGACCTCGTAATTTGAAAATTTGACATTTTGCTCCGTTGGGGGGGGGGGTAGGGTCACCTGTTTTTGGTCAGTTATGGGGATAACTTTTTTTTTTTTTTTTTTTTTTTTTTAATAAAAAAAAAAAATCCAAAAGGGGGGGGGGTTTTAGGGGGGTTTTTGGGGGGTTTATACACATAAAAATACCAAAGGGGGGGGGGGTTAAACCCCCAAACCCCCCCCCCCCCCCTGCGTACGCGCCTGTACATATCGTACCCCACTATCGAACCCCACTATACGAAAGTGATTTGCGGGATGTCGCGTTTATCGTCTCTTCACGATTCAAAATAAAGGCCTTGTGTCTGCGCAGCTGTTTTGACCCGGGAAGCAGACAGTTTCTCGGAGGTCAACTACACACACATGCTTGTACACAACACATGGCTCCCGCTAGTCTCCGAACCTCGGAAATTAACGGAGTCTCCGAGTCTCGGAAATTAACCTGGGTGGTCTGATTTGTATGTGGGGTTCAAAACAGCTTTGCGTTTATCATCTGTCAGAAACGTGATTCTGGCTGTATGTCACATTCAAAACACACCTTTTTGCCTCTTTAGATATGCCCATATCTAAAGACCTTTCAAAAAGGCTTTGCGTTTATCACCTTCTAAATTTGCCTGGAAGACGTTTGAGAAACCTGATTCTAGCCCAAAATTTGGTCAATAAATGCACCCGAAGTCCATTATCTGGATTTGTTGCAAATGTTCTTAAAACAACGGATGCCACCTCGTATCAAATACGATCTTGTTAATAGCTAATTCAATAATTACTACCCAATGATGGCCTGATCAGTATTAATACTGTTCTCCCTGAGAGCTTTGCAATCATTAATACCCCATCTTTACCAGGTACCCATTTGATACACCTGGGTCGAGATGGTATTAAACAAGACACTAAGGATGTAAGAACCAAGCAAGCATCGAACCCGGGACCTCTCGTATGAGATGGTTGGAAATCATCATTCCTTTAAATATGTGATGGAAAGGTGTCACTGTCTTGTGGATATGTCACCGGACTGTGGATCAATGGCTCGTGGTTCGAGCACCCCCGCGGCATAAATTACCTTTGGCAAGATATTAATCTTTATTTGCCAATCTCTACCCGGGTAAAGTAAATGGGTACCTGGAAGGAATTTATGCCTTGAATGATTTCAGCGCCTTGAGGCAGCTAGGCTAAAGCCAGGGTAATAATACTAGTTTGTGAGTTTGTTAGTTCAAGCATCCCCTTGGGATGGATACATGCGTAATATAAATGTAGATATTATTAGAGGTAGCACTATTATCATCATCATTATCATTATTGTTATCAACATTATTATACAAACGCACAATTACACAGCGTACTGTATAAATATTGATCTCAATAACTTTTGCAGACTACAGATTGATCACCAAAGATCGACCAAATGCCGGCATCGTTGAAGTTTACAACCAGGACATCGGATGGGGGCTCGTTTGTCAAAGGTATTTTAGCTTCAAACTAGCAAGCAAAGTTTGTAGTCAGCTAAACTTCCCAGGAACTTCTCGACATCTTACGGCAGGGGCTTTCAACGATAATGGTGATGAGTGGCCGATGTCAGTCACTAATAAGATATCAACATATTTTACAGGCTGTTCAATTAGTAAGTGTAATATGATACTGTACAGTACCAATTGAAAAAATTGATCATACAACAACAACAATGAAGTTTTTTTATAAAAATGATTATATTCATATTATAATTAATATTAATAATAATAATAACAATACTAAATAATAATACTGATAATCAAGATAATAATCATTATAGTAAAAAAAAAACAATAATATTATATAGAATCTAAATCCCGAGGAAAGAGGTTTTTTAGATTTCCATGTCTAATATATTTGCCCTTTATACGAAAATCGGATCGCAGGAGATTCGTGTAGTGTGCGCCGGACTAAAGCGTATCTACCGTGTCGAATAAATCGTGAACAGTGGGCTTAATTCACCCAACTGCTGTTGTTCTGAGTTCAATGATTGTATTTTTTTTTTAAATATTCTGTTTTTAGTAATTTTGTTTTATTCCTCCAAAATTAATGTGTAATACAAACAAAACATACGATTGAATAAAAAAAAACGTTTTCAAAATTGATTGCTTATACATAAACATGTGAATTTTTTAGCAAGACTGGGCCAATTTCTCATCAGTTTGATAATTCCAAAATCTTTGAGTATACATGAATACTTATGTGCTGCATGATGAACATTTCCATTCGCTTCTACACAGTTTCTTCCCAAGCGCGTAGCCAGGATTTCATTTAAGGGGGCGGTAGTGAGCACGCGAAGCGTGCGAATCACTTACAGAGCGCGCGTAGCGCGCTCCCTGGGGGGGGGGGGGGGGGGGGGTGGGGTGCAAGGAGGGGGGAGTTCGCGCGGAAGCTTTGACGTTTCATTAAATTATTAGAGAAAGAAGATGATTTGTTGGACCGTTCTCGACTCTTAATCCTTGTTTAAATCAAGTTCCCCTTCCTCCGCGCGTAGCGCGGAAGCTCTGACGTTTCATTAGATTATTAAAGAAAGAAGGCGATTCGTTGAACCATTCTCGATCGACTCTTAATCCTTGTCGTTTCATTAAATTATTAGAGAATGAAGACGACTCGTTGTACCGTTCTCGACTCTTCATCCTTATCTGAATTCAGTTCTCCCCCTCCTCCTGCGCGAAGCGCGAAAGCTTTGACGTTTCATTAAATTATTAGAGAAAGAAGACGATGCGTTGTACCGTTCCCGACTCTTAATCCTTTTTCTTCCTACGTCCTCTTCCTTTCTTCTTTCGTTTCTCTTTTTTTTTGGGGGGGGGGGGGGTGGGGGTGCGATCGCCCCCCACTGCCCCCCCCCCCCCCCCCCCCTGGCTTTGCGCCTGTTTCTTCCTCAATGCGATCGCATGACGTACCGAAACTGATATTTATTCTTAAGCTACACCGGATCATCACAAGTATATCCTAAATCAGATCGACTATCCTTACCGAGGTTATATATTTTGTGAATATATAACAACCATAATAATAATAATAATAATAATAATAATAATAATAATAATGATAATAACAATACTTGGAATCCTATATTACCCAATGAAAGTACAGATGGAAAAAATATTTATTTGAAGGAATGTAATTAATCGTTTTTCAGATGGGCCGGACATGCAATGTGAAACGTGCAACTGTAACGAATGCAACGATTTATGGACAGGAGCTGCTTCTTGCAAAGGTAACACAGTGTCACGTGAGAGACTTTTTTTTATTTTTTTACTATTGCTACGGACACACAAAATAAAGGGAAATAGAGCTTGTTAATTAAAGTTAAATTGTAATGTTTAATTTCCAATCATTTCTCCTGTTTCACAGACTTTGTTTTGGCTTCAATAATATTACAGTATGTAATTAAACTTATCTTTAACAAAATAATTATGGATGGGTAGTTTCCCGTCTGACATCGAAGCCGGTCACAGCTCGTGTCGTCCACTTGGCCCTGGCCTCCGCAGACGGTGTCTTTGCTCCACTTGGCCCCGGTAGTCGCTCCGGATTCTTGGCCTCCGCAGACTGAGATACGATGGTGTGTGTCCCGATCCCAGACAAGAGCTAACCCCCGACGAAAGATATGGAGAACCGGGTGGCAGTTGAGCTAGCCTCTCGTCCCGACGTGGAATTACCCTCAGATATTGACTTTAACTGCCGACTAACATGACGTTTAGTCTATTATAGCTTAGGTGGTTCTCCCCGATTTCAGAAAATCCACCTCTTAATATACCCTACGGTTACTAAGTAAATTCTAAAAACATGACTACAAATATTTGGAGAGGAAATGAACTTACAAAGGAAAATACTTGTATTGAAAAGAGGCTTCCTAAATGTGTGCTAAACAACAGATAAAACATGTACACTGAATTAATGACTTCCCCCAGGCCTATTCATAGGGAACAATACATCTTGGCCTGAAAAGAAAACATCTGACCTTAACATCTTCACCTGACTTTAACAAAGAACACTCCAGACCAAAGAGCGAAACAAATAAATTTCTTTCCTGACACACTGTTGCGATGTTTGCTTATCATTTCTAGTTCACCTTTTTAATATGTGCATGTATATGCTTATTTTATTGTTGGTGCTGGTTTTTAAAACACTTGATGTCCACATGATTATTCTTGGCACTGGTAAATACATTTAAAAAAACACAGAAAATGCAATAAATTTTCAATAATTTATTGCATTTAATTTATGGAAACTGCCCCCTACCCTAGCCCCTGCTGCGTACAGTCATGGTTCAGTGACAAAACAATGGCCTCGTAACTGTGAGACCCCAGGATCAAAACCGTGTCGATGTGCTATATTAGTGCCCTTTTGTGGGGCATTAATCCTCATTACTGTCATTTATGACTTAAGAGCGTAGGTCCCCTAGTTAATAAGCATAGTAGCATACACATGCTTTAGCAGTTCCGCAAAACACACATTGGCAAGTTATTATTCAATAAAATCTGAGAATGTATACTATTATCTATATCTATCATTTTTAAATAATTTTTAAAATAATTCCATAAATTGGGGTAAAACTAAAACATACCACCTTTATGAGCGACAGTGTACATACCTACCTCGCGGTGCCACAAAGAAAATACTCATGTTTTGATTTCATACCGTTTTGAGTTTGAAATTGCTCTTTTTTCAACTTACCACAAAACCAGCATGGACTTTTACAGACATTACAAAATTCTAGTGCTTTTATTTTATTGTGTCTATGGCTATGCTCCGCAGTACAACTTTACTTTGATAAATCATTGCATTCTGTCAAGATCTTTACGCTCTTAAAACTCCGGATTTTTTGTTCTTCTAAAGCTCAATGCGAAATGGGGATAATAAACCTTGCTCATGCAGTGCTTTTGCAATAGCAGATCAGTCCAAGTGTTTAAAAATAATCTTAAAATGTATCTGTTTAATTCGTCATATAAGTCATTATGATCTCATATTTATATGTTCTTTCATTCTCATATTCCTTTGTTTATTACGCTAATGCTTTCAAGGAATTTCTCTTTTGTTCTTGTTTCACAAATAAACTTTGAGCATTTGCTTTCCATCGGATTCGTTGCCTTACAAATCTCACATATTGTCATTAATATTTACACATCAATAATCAGAGTATACATATAGATACTACTTCTACTATACTACTACTAGTTATTTAAGTAGTGCTAAATGCAGTTGTTGTTCAGCGCTGTACTTATTATTACCCCGGCTTTAGCCGATCTACCCTGATAAGGTGCTCTGGCAGTAAAGGAATTTAGTACCGGGAACCCATGCATTGACGTCACATAGGTGGAGAGTGGCAAATAAGGTAGATTGATGTGTTAAAAATGACATAAATGCCGTGACAGGGATTCGAACTCCGTACATTGTGCTCCGTAGTCCGGGGACTTATCCGCTAGACCATGACACCTCCATTATAAAATGAATAGGAAGAAAAACATAACGTTGTGGAATAACTGCAACACAAATATAACACAAGGTTCCATTTGAAATCTAGCTGTGTTTTGTCATGATCACATGATGTTCCTTTAGTTTTTGATAAACTATCTCTACTTCGCTTAACAGCTTCCCCCAAATTTATTTCTTCTTATTTTCCCTTTAATTCAGAACCAGATTATCTTGGTTGTTTCAGGGATGATAACGCCATTGTCTCCAGAGATCGTGTGTTTTCTGATGATTATGTTTCCTATGACTATCTCACGATTGACCTGTGCATCAACGCATGCGCAGAGGACGGATACTTCTACGCAGGTGTAGAATACACGAACCAATGTTTCTGCGGAAGACAAGATGAAAACATTGTCATTTATGGAAAGGCTTCAGATGAAGAATGTGTTGATGTTTGCGCTGGAGATCCCCTTGAATCATGTGGGGACTCAAATAAAATCGCCATCTACCAAGGTAAAGGCAGGAGCGATTCTAGATTTTTGTTGAAATGGGTGTGGGGCACTCTTGGGGAGGGACATATGGGGCTGAAGGGGTTGCAGGTTCTTGTATTCATTTCATGTGTCTCGCGATTTTGTCTTTGCTCCCCCCCCCAAAAAAAAAACAAAACAACAACAACAACAACAACCAAACAAAACAAAACAAAAAGATCTCTTAAGCTAGTTACGAGGCTTTGACAAGTTAGTTCACAGTCTTGGAAATACCTATGTTAACAATGCAACTATAAAGGAACTCTTTCTCTTTTTTCTTAATTGTTTACGCTATGTTTAGCTAAATATGTCACTTAAAGATAACCCTCGTATAATCATATGCTTTTGTAAATATCTTATGTTTATTCAGATATCCTAATTTATATACAAACCTATCAACTGGGACCAACATAATACAAACTTTGCGTTGTAGTAGATCCCCCACTTTATTTAGCTTTTTTAATGTATTTATCATACTTATGATTGTATCTTCTGTTTTTACTATTACCTTGTACATTATGTTTCTATATTGTATGTTTCATTATAATTATGTTTGAAGAAACTTGAAATCTCCATAATTTACTTCATTTTCGAACAAAATTTCCTGCAAACACCTACACTATAATTTCTGATATAAATTAATGAATGTACAATTTTATTTCTTTGCACTGAATGGCTTAAAATTACATTCTTTTCTTTCTAATTAAAGTTATTACGTGTATCCATTCTCGTCTAGTTGTCATAATATTGTTAAAAGGTCTCAAAATATGACACACATTATTCGTTATCATTCCAATTTTCGTTTCTAAGTTGGTCTAGGTGTTTGCGAAGACCCTGGTACCCCTCGAAATGGATTCAGATACAATGAAACTGGCTCTCTGCGCTACGGCAGCAAGATATATTTTAACTGCTCCGATGAGTTCACACTAGAAGGACCTGACGTCATCCAGTGCGTGCAGATGTACGGTCGCAGAGAAAATGTTAGCATTGCTAACAGCACCCATGTCGTTATGTGGAACCATGGTCTTCCGATATGTACAGGCAAGTATTTCCATTATCACTTTTTTAAATGATATTTTGGTTGGCGAAAGGTTTGTTTATCAATTTCCATGAGGATATAGGTTCTGTTTAATCTATAATCGACATTAAATTATACCGACCATTAAAACATGTTTTGTTGTTGATGTAAAGCAGGTGTTCCATGTCGTTATACTGTCCTCAAAATATGAGCATCAAATATCACTTCTAGAAAGACACAAATCAGTATAAATTATGCTCTCAGTAAACAGTAAAACGACTTGTTGAGTAGACTAATTGACGCGTGCGTACGCGCTGGCATAGAACAGGGTGCGAACGAAACCCAATAACGCGCCGTGTTATGTTATTGTATTAATGACTGCTTTGAGAGAAATAGTTGTTTTTATACGCTCAAGGGAAGGTTAGAATTGTGCTATTACCCGAGGCGTGCCGAGGGGAATAGCCCAATTGTAACCTTCCCGAGAGCGTATAAAAACAACTATTTCTCGAATATTAAAGCAGTCATTAATACTTTTATATGCCGAAAAAAAATAGACTAAAAAATAAAAAATAAAAAATACTTTTTTTTTTGGTCGGAGATGAGATTCGAACTCTTGCGTACAAAAGGTGAGGTATCTAAAGTCAGCGCCTCAGACCTATCGGCCATCGCGCGCTATTCACATGCTTGGCAGTTTTGTACGATATATACATTAAAATAGATTGACAACGGCTTCGGTGGTGGATGCTTCGCTTCTGCTTCATTAAACGGACTCTTCTTTTACTTTTGCAATGCATATTGGCACGAACTTAGATCAAGATCTATCGGCAGATGTTGTTTTTTTGTTTTTGGAAGTTTATTTTCGTCTTCATGTCAACAATGCAAGATAAAATTGTCGGTAAGATCGATCGAGATTCAATTGTATTGAAATTACCGACCAATTATTCGCACACATACGGTATCCTCCATCGCTCAAACCATTTTTTAACATGTAAACCTATGGGTAACCATGGAGACTGACCTATTTTTTTAATAACCATGGTTATTAAAAATATTAAATGTTTTAAGCATGGTTACCGGGAATTTTACAGGAACAGTTGAAGTTTATGAATGCAATTTCGACCAATCAGATGGCTGGATTACTTAAATGAGGTATATAATATTCTTTATATACCTCTCTTTAGTATGTTTAATACATATAGTCATATGGTTGGTCAAAATTGGAGTTGAGATTTAGCCATGGCCGTCTACCGGTCCAATTTTTTTTTTAAAGATGCCCGTTGCCCCGGGTAACGGGCCGCATAAATTTTGTTTCCTGAGATCCCTATTGGTTTACGTGTAAAAAGTTTCTTTGTGCGAGCGCGGATACCATTCGGTGCGATTCCCGAATGATCGGAACATTCAGGCAACTTTCCAGCGAAGATTTACAGACAGTGTTTCAGATTTTCTGTGATGTTTTAACCAGTCTCTACCCAAGAAAAGGATAAGGTAAGAAATCTTTGTAGACTTGTTTGTGAATTCGGTATATAACACTTATATCGACTGCTTTAATATCCAAAACATAGCTGTTTCTACGTTATATTGGCTCTCGGAGACGTTGCATCCAGATACGGCCCCTTGAGCCTATAGAAACAGCGATGCCTCTCAAAGCAGTTAATATATTTTCATATACTCTTTCAGGGGCGTACGCAGGATTTTTTCAAGGGGGGGGGGTTTAAAATCGGGCCCAAAATTTCGCAACGACTCAGCTTTATTATTTTGCTCCCGAAAATTTGAAAATCGCGCCGGCCGAAAAGACGCTCAGTCGGGGGGGGGGGGGTTTAGGGGGGTTTTAGTGGGGTTCAACCCCCTAAATCCCCCCCCCCCCCCCCCCCCCTGCGTACGCGCCTGTACTCTTTCACCTATAGAATGCCTGGTAAACAGTTAAAGATTGATTGGGCACCTTTTAGGAAAACAGGAATGATTATTTAAGGTGATTGGTACACTTCATTGCCACCCATAATGATGATGATGATGATAATGATGATGATGCTGCTGCTGAGCATAAAGAAAGGGAACCAATTGGACGATATACCGAAAATAACATTCAAATCCATTACCAAGTAAACTGCTTTTGAACAAAATGAGTTTTAGTCTTTTTTTTTTGGATTGGCCAGTAATTATATACTATACAAACATCTGTATTTACCGTGTCTCATATTTATTTACCATGGTATTAAGGATTGAGTTCGACCACACCCTCTACCAAGGGAGGAGGGCAAACTAACTCAGCGATATTCACTGGTGCAACTGGCCCAGAGCAGCGGAGTGGTAAGTAAATTCTCATTACGTCACAATCCCTGTACGATTGTGATAAAATGGATCCAAATGAAATGGTTGCATGCCAATATTTCAGTGATTACTAAAGATATCATTATAAAAGTGAATTTTTTTGTTGTTGTAATGATTGATACAATTGTATTTCATGATAGCCTCGAATACCGCACATCATAAAGGCATACGTTAGGTTAAGTTGCTTGCAACTATTTGAGTCTATACCCGGTTTAATATCTGTTTATACTAGTAGGCCTATGTAAAGCAGTGTACAACTAGAAAGGAACGGGCATTGTCTCCAAAATTGTCAATTTTTTTCATGAAAATGTATCCAAAAAAAAGACAGATGCACACACCGACCACTAATATGTTCAGTGGGCTATGCTAGTTTATTCACCTTAATATTCAGGATTCACTTCGACTACACCCTCTTCTGCGACTTCCAAGGGGCAGACAAGTGACATGACTGGGTCAGAGCAGCTGAGTGGTAACTGAATTCTCATTACGTCATCAATCCTGCAGGATCATGTTAAAATGGATTCAAATGAACAGTTACATGCAAATATTTCATGGATTACTAGCGATGTTATCGTAAAAAGTATGAAAAAAGCATGATGAGTGATAAAGAAGGAAGAATGAATAACAGTAGTACATGCATTGTACGCCCGGTATTTAATAAAACGGTATTTCCTGATGGCCTCAGATACCATACATACATCATATAGGCGTACGTAGTGTTAAGTTGCTTACAACTGTCTGAGTCTGTACTCGGTTTATCTAGTTATAGTATGTAAAACAGTGTCAAAAATAGAAGGGGAAGGGTCTTGGCGCCAAAACTGCCATTCTCACTCATGGAAATGTGTCCAAAAAATACAGTGACCAATACTACAAGAGGACGTATTCATCGTGATGACGTTTGTAGTAGGTCCATAGTGAAGCTATGTGAATAGAGACCTTTTCCCATTGCAAGGTGCCCACTGACTTAAATTACTGGGTAAAATGCTTAACAATAGCCCTCAATGAAAAGGAACCTGTGGGGTTGTATAAATTGTCTTTTCAGGTTTTCTCCTCATTTATTTTCATTTCTCTTTCCTTCAATCTGTTGTTCCCCCCCCCCCCTGCAATTGGAGGGGGGAGGGGGGGTGTGCTCCGTGCCCCTAGCAACACCACTGGTATTCAAAATGTCTGTGGTAACTAATTCCCATTTAGAAAGTTCTTGTGACTCATACCGGCTATATATTACGGAAATTCCTGTAAGTCTTCCTTCCATGTACTCTGAAATACAAACAACGTGTATCACACTAATAAAACTTTCCTGTCTTTTCCTAGGTCATGATCAGGTCATCATATCTATCAGTATTGGCATCGTCTCTGGCCTCCTCCTCATCATCGCCATCATTGTCGTGGTCGTTATTCGCAAAAGACATAGAAGGTGAAGCCAATTATTATGATGTCTCATAATAGGTGTTTGATGCTGTATATGTTTTTACGCGTCATGATGTGCTGATATGCACTGCGGCAAATTATAGCCTATCTATATTAGATAAATTCATTCTTACCTTTAAAGATAAGCTTGGGTTTTGGTATAAAAAAATATTAAAAAAGGAATTCTCACAGAATCAAACGAACTTAAACTGAATGTGCAATATTAAAAATAAATGTCATTTGCCAAACAATTTTGGTAGAAAATGTAAAACTGGCTGAGTAATGAGCATAGAAAAATAAGGAAATCAAGGTTAGTATGCCCAACACCATTTGTGTAGTCCCTTATACATCTTTCTGTGTACAGTGCTTGTTACTTTACCAAGACTGAGCCAAATTTATGATGATTGTGATGACTCCAGAACCTTGCAGTACACACCAATACTTACATGCTACATGATCAACTTTTTCTGATCCATTCCACACCTTTTCTTTCACAATGCAATCGCATGACCAGAACTCAACTTTATCTTTAACCTTGGAGCAAGATAATAGATCCGTGCACTCCTTTAAACCATATGTTGCATACATTTTCCTCAATACACAATCCGTCTTTTTCACATTTCCGATTCAAAAGGCAAGTAATTTCATTTTTGCTTGTGAGAGATTTTCTTGTTTGTTAACCATTACCTGAAGAAATTTGGTTTAAAAATGACATGTTATGGTTGTCAAAATGTGTTTGAATTTGTGCCCCCCCCCCCCTTTTTTTTAAAACAAAAATACCAGAATCATCCACTGAGTCTGTCTATTCAAATGATAAATGCGACCATACAATGCAGAAATTAATCTCGTCTGTCTTCTGATATATCGGTGTAGCAACATTCATCACTTTTTATTAAGCCTTTATTAGGGTTCACATTACAATGTCAATTTCCGCCGTTAATTGTATTATGACAACGGTTTCATCGAGTGCAACAATAACACCTTGGTATTTATCAAAACAGCATAGGCCTAGCCTTGGGGGGGGGGGGGGTTGCAAAAAGGAGCCATGCCCTCCTACTCATCCGCTAAAGAATAAAAAGAAGATCTGAAAAAGAAGAAAGGAGAAAAAAGGAGAAGAAGAAAAAGAAGGAAAAGAAGAGAAGAAGAAGAAGAAGAAGAAGAAGAAGAAAAAAAAGAAGAAGGAGAGGAAGAGGAACAAGATGGAGAAGAAGAAGAAGGAGAAGGAGGAAACAAAACCTCAGCTACGGAACTTGGTTGGTCAAGACCTTTAACCCAGCCTTACCCCCAGTGCAACTATATGGCTCTATGGCGGCTTTGTGTGTCAACTTCCGATTCCCCCCCCCCCCCCCCCCATGTTCGACTCTTTTGGCCCCGCCAGTGCATAAAGTGAAACTCTAGTAACATAGGACAGAATACCGGGATGTAAATGAAAGAGGGTTTTTTCCTCTCAAATTACCACAGGAAGAGCCTTGGTTGATTTTGGAAAATGCAATCCGGTTCTAAGAATAATGTTTATGTTTAGCTGATCGTAAGGTTAAACCACCATAGGTTTAATCGTATGTCCTTACTGCTTATGTTTTTATCGTATTAATTTCCTTGTCTTGCTTGTGTATCAATCCCACACGGTCATCCCGCGATCTGAATTTCGAACAAATGGAAATTCATGTACATTAGATATGCAAACCTAAACAAACATCTTCTTCCCGATTTAGGTTTTAAATAATGATAAGAATACTAAAAATAGGAATATTAGTGCATTTAATCACTGATGAATAAAGATTAACATTCTTTTCAACTAAATCCATCTCATATCACGACCTGCTAAATTTCTTTGTCATAACCGTGGATTTACCGGGATTTGTTCGTTTCTCTCTCTGCGGGGAAAATACCAGAAAAGCTGAATGTCTAGATCCTACTGCTCCTGACATCGGGCCCGCATCTCGTAACCATGGCAGCGGGGGACGTAGTCCTCTGATGCCGAGGGGAGATGGAGAAGGAGACCTCTTCGTACTAACCGACCTGACCGCCCACTCACAAGCCGCCGGAGAAAACCATTACGTGGACGGCAACGAAGAGCAACCGCCAACGCATCCCGGATCGATGGACAGACCGGGAATTACCAGAGGTGCCTTCGGATATGAATCGGTTCGGTTACCGTCTGCGGATAGTGCGTTGAACGGATCAGGGGGAATACCGGGTGAGGTTCCGGTGGACGGGGCGATAGACCTCTATGCGAACACGGAGTTCCACGATGTGCCAACTAACTTAATTGATAATGAACTGTACGGATAGTAAGAGTCATGAATGTTTGCATGGGTTGAATGCAGTTGGGCGACACTTGCTCCTTGGTCAATTATTGCACTAGAGTAATTTTCCACACTACTTAAATTACTACCTTCTAACATTAGAACTATACAGTCAACGAAATAAAGTTTCTGTTCAACTTTCAGTCTTTGTCATAATAGTTTTTCATCTCTGTATATATTTTTTTCATTACAGTTATCATCATAATCATCATCATCATCATCAATATTCTTATATTTCACCCATGCTTTCAATTATTTGCCCATTTTGCTTGATAGATTTATTTGGAGCTGTCACAATTTCGAACATTTTGCTTTCAATGGCAGCTCTTTTCCGTAAATAATTGTATAAAGCTTGATGAAATATGATACTTTGACAATAATTTGTTCTTCTTTATACTATAATAACTATGTTCATTTGCTTATTTATGATTCATTGTCAGAACGTACCTTTTAGCATTTTAGGTTTGTTGTGTAACCTAAAATTGTTTATGTGAATATGGAATGCAGTATAAATCAAATTAAATAAAACGAAATAAAGCCCGGATAACTTATCACTGGAAAACTGCCTCTTTGAGAGTAAAAACTCCCTTTAGGCGAAAAATATCGTGCCCATCAGGCACATCATTTAGCCGCTAAAGTAATTAAATACAACACTTTAAAATGTTCGTACATGAATTAAAAAGTTCCAATACTTCAACATCTCCACATTATCACCCTTACTAGTTAACTCAAATTCAGCACACTCTCACTTTTTGGCTGTTCTTGTGTTTTCCTATTGCCGGCGAAATACCTGTAGTTATAAGTACGCTGGCTATAATTCATGTTGAAAATTAGTTATGCATGTCAGATATGTTTCCTTGTAAGATACTTTCCTTCATAAATTGTTCATAGTTTACATAGCAGTTTTGAAGTGCGTCTCGTGACGATGGATGATACATTTATGATAATCCATCTTGACATGTATATATATAAGAGTTCATAAACCTGTAAAACTTTGCTATTGCTGCTTTTGAAATTGATATGGTGCTCACTTATATGACCCTTGTGGAATATATATCAAACATCAAACAAATATCAAACTTCATCTCCTCACGAAAGGAATGTAAAGAGAGCTCTTGACATTCTAAATATCTGTGAAGTGGTTATTCTTTAAACTTTTGGTTCTATTGTATGAAATATTCAATATAACTGTAGTGTGGAGTGTTAGTAAATGCTATGTACTCGTGGTATTTCGGGAAACGGGTATTTTTCTTGTACATCTTAATCTTGGTCGCTGATATCAGATTAATATCTCGTTTTATTTAAAGTGTACCTTTCTTTTCATTACTCTCTCGGTAATTCATTCTCCCTTCTCCTTCTCATTCTTCTTATTCGCCTTCTTCCCCCCCCCCCCTGCATCTTCTTCTTCTCCTCCTTCATAATTCTCTTCGTTTCCCCTTGCTTCTTCTTCTTCTTCTTCTTCTTCTTCTTCTTCTTCTTCTTCTTCTTTTTCTCCTTTTCCTTCTTCCTCTTCTTCTTCTTCTTCTTCTTCTTCTTCTTCTTCTTCTTCTTCTTCTTCTTCTTTTTCTCCCTTTTCCTTCTTCCTCTTCTTCTTCTTCTTCTTCTTCTTCTTCTTCTTCTTCTTCTTCTTTTTCTTCTCCTATTCATATTTTAACATATACAAATCCCAAATAGACAAAGTAACATAAATGTGTGGGCTGAACTGTGATTAAGCATCGTACAGTTATTGTTTACAATTAATCATATGAGTAGACGAGTATTAGTCCCACTAATATTTTATGTTCGTGTCGAAATTGAAACTAATTGAAACTAATATTTATCAGTTTTAATATCTTCGGATATAATATTGCTATTGATTATACATGAGTATTAGTCCCACTAATATTTTATGTTCGTGTCGAAATTGAAACTAATTGAAACTAATATTTATCAGTTTTAATATCTTCGGATATAATATTGCTATGTCAGCGGACGTTAGCAGGATGCTGCATTTCCCGTTTTAAAAAGGTTGCGCTTCACAGAAATGTATCGGGGAATTGATTCGACCAAAATGTTAAAGGGGTAGTTCAACAAAAAATAGATGAATATAATGTTACAGCATAGCACCAATATCGTAATTACAGCAACCTTGACTCCATTATAAGATTTTAAGGAACCAAAATCTATTTCTAATCGGTATTCTTACTCGTGCAATTATTTCAAATTGGCTACGCTGCGATGTCAAATGCGATCCCTGATGAAAGTGTGTTTTGTAAGTTTTGTTTGTGTGTGTGTGTGACTATACATTTCGTATTGGCGAGGAAGCAACTTTGACAATACATGAGTTAGCTTGATGAAAAATAGATGTACTTTCCCGATTACCTGTATAAAAAAACTAAGTATGAAATATAACTTTGTCGCAAGAATGATTATGCAATGAAACAGGTTTGTAGATGCCTTTGTTGGTTTTCAGATATCAGAGACTTAATATTTCTAAAGAAATCCATTAGTTTCTTGGTGATCTATTTCAACGGATTTGTTCAATATTTTATTAAGTGTAGAACTTTAAAGCATGTACATGTATATAGCAATTTACTTTCAAAGAATCCGAAATAGATATCCCACCATTTGTTGCATAGTAGCATTACTAAACACTTTTATTCTACGAGAAAAGGATATTTCACGAATTTTGTTTTATTTTTAAAAGTTTGAAATTAAGTCGATTATAATAACGTTTAATGTTCTATATTGTGATAATGTTTGGTACGTAGTACATGTAGGTTCCCTAAGACAATGTAGAACACAAATTGAGCGAGCACGGTTCTTGAGAGAGTGAGAGAGAGAGAGAGAGAGGGGGAGAGAGATAGATAGGTAGAGAGGGAGAGAGAGAGAGAGAGAGAGGGGGAGAGAGAGATAGATAGGTAGAGAGGGAGAGGGAGAGGGGGAGGGATAGAGAGAGAAAGAGAGAGAGAGAGAGAGAGGGAGGGAGGGAGAGAGAGGGAGAGAAAGAGAGGGGTAGGCTCGGGCGAAGAGATGTAAGGTGTAAAACGTAACGAAGGCTTTAAAGTAAAATTAAAAGGTGAGAGGTATTGATTAAAGAATAAATATATAGAATGAGGAAAAGAAACAAAGTAAAGGAAGGGCACATATATACAAACTTAATTAACTTCAAGGCAGCCAGCAGAAAAAAAAAAAAATTTCCTTGTACAAGATTTACTCGTAGGTGGGGGTATTCTACTCAACATGCTCAAAAGACAACGTTATCTACATTCTCATCCATCATGACAATGGGATACTTTTAATTAATTCCTGTCCATTCATACTGTGATCTAGCCTCTCTCTGGCGGATATAATTCCTTTCCATCATGTCAAAACCTGATGGATGAAAGTTGGGTTGATGATAGGAGACAATGGAGTGTAAATAATGAGAGATGCAAGGCCACCATATATCACCACCACCACCGACACCATCTTTCTGTCTCTCTCCCTCTCCCCCTCTCGTTACCTCCCGCCCTCTCTCAATCCTCCACCCCCCCCCCCCGCATTCTCTTTCTCTCTTTCTCCTCTCCTCTCTCTCTCTTTTTCTTTTGTTCTCTCTCTCTCTCTTTCTCCCTCTGTCTGTCTGTCTGTCTGTCTCTGTCTCTGTCTCTCTCGGTCTGTCTGTCTTTTTGTTTCTCTCTCGCTCTCTCACTCTCTCTCTCTCTCTCTCTCTCTCCCTCCCTCTCTCTCTCTCCCTATCTCTCTTTAGGCCCGCTACCAAAGCCTTTATACATGTATATATATATATATATATATATATATATATATATATATATATAGTATGGCTTTATACTCCGCAATATTCCAATCTCTATAAAGTGTTTAGCTTACGATATATCCATTGAGTGACGATACTGATGACATATAGGCACTTCGCGGTTTGGAATTAATTTGCTCATAATTATTCCGCTTAATTCCCCCATTCTCATGTTCATGCTTTAGGACTAAAACTGGATGGAAACTGTCCAGTTGGCGCGAAATAATTAAAGAATGGTTTCGTATCGCTCGCATCGATCGACTTTGCTGAGCGCAAACGCCGACAGGTGATTCAATACTACTTCAACGGTTTGGCAAGAGCAACAAGTTTATAGGCTGAATGTTTACAAGATGCTTGACGCAGCACGTCCTCAGTCTCTGTTTCACATCAGACTGAAATCTACAAAGATTTGTGGATCATTGGATTGATTATTGAGGACATTCGTAGATGATTTGGCTCTAACAGTCGTGGAGTTTCACTGTACATGCTTTATTTGATGTGCTTTTATGATACCAAGGAGTTTGGAAGACAGGGGATAGAGGTACTATACGAAGGTGAGAGAAATGCGCGAAACGTGCACAGAGACGGGTAGGTACGTTGGGGGTGATCTTGAAAGTGAAAATTGCGTTGTTAATACATTAATGCCATTTATTAGATACAATATCTTTATAAACAGATTTGTATGTATTAAACGTTGCTGAATAAGATATAAACAGAAGAAAAAGAGAACAAATGAGATCAAATACCTCGGTTATCAACAGTTCCGACGTTTGTCCTTTACGACGTCAACTTTACAACTCATATTTAAAATGATTTTGTGCTAATAGGTAGAGCAATGCATTGGGATCATTTTGTCAATTAAGAAATGGCTCGATATCATTATTGACAGACTACTCTTGTAAAAGAAAATAATGTACGGTTCATTGTATTGAAGCTGTAAACTACTGGTTGGAATTCATTGTCCTTTCTCATTGTTTTGTTGACATAACAAAAGTTTTATCTTCAAAACCAGATATAAAGAAAATTGGATTGAAATTCCTAAAGTTAGAACATAAATATTTCTTGGCTTTATCAGAGAGAGACATATTTCAGTGGTATGTGTCGTCTAAAGTGGTTATAACAAGATCCAATCTTCCGAATAATTGCAAAATAACATGAAACATGAATTCATTTTATTCTAAATAAATATGAACATCAGTAGTATGGATATAGATTGTAAATAGGGATGTAGATTTCAGAAATATTTGAAACCACTCACAAATGACGTTGTTTAAAAGACATATACATTTATCTATAACATTTGTTTTCTACTGAGAAAAGGGAAGCAATAGCAACAAGAACGATAATATATCTTATTTTCCTTTGTGTTTTTTTTGTTGGAATTTATATGTATTTGTCATTGTCAACATTCAATTTAATTACTTTTTTAAAATGTTACTGTAATGTATGATTTTAAGGTTGTTCTTCGGAAGAATTCTTCTAGTATATTCCACTGTTATTTTCTATTCATATGTAATGTAAGAAAACGTATTTCACAGCCTTGATGAAGGCAGCTTTTTAGCTTTTTATCACGTTGATTAAATCGATAAATTCAACTCAAACAACAGAGATTTTAATTTTAACATACATACAGGCCGTCACCTCAACGGCACCAGATGGTATTGTTGACACTGTGTGTATTGACATCATGCAGAAATTATTAATAAGAAATGACGGTAGGGGTGTGGCTTCAAGCATGCAATTTTTACAATCAAACAAAATCACGGGCTACATATCATTATTGAATTAATTTGATTTTGATTTTAAGTGTAAAGAAACTTAAAGATGAAGTTGAGTTCTGGTCATGCGATTGCATTGTGAAAGAAAGGGTGAGGAATCGACCAGAAAAGGTTGATCATCTAGCATATAAGAATTTGTGTGTATTGCAAGGTTCTGGAATCATCAAAATGATAAGAAATTTGACCAAGTCTTGGTAAAGTTAAAAACACTGTACACAGAAAGATGTATATGGGACTACACGAACACATGGGGTAAAAATCCTACCCGGATTTTTACGATGTTACATGACATATTTAGAATATGAAGGCATTTGAAGAGCCATGCTTTTCAGGGAACATGTCTTATCTGATGTTCTTCCACACTTGCATAATAAGAATGATAACGCTCACAAATTATTTTTCACCTCTTCCCGGAACTCAACCTTCTCTTTAAAGCTAATCTTGAGCTCTGGTATGGGAATCGTAATTTGAGAGAAATTTGCTAAGATTTATTCTGAATTGTTTATCCTGCAGTAGAATGGTTGTTTTCTATATTTACCAGGGCCCGGTCTTTATACAAAGAGTTGCGACTGATCTAAATCAATCGCAAGTCCTCCAATCAGTCGCAAGTTTACAGTCTCGTTTCTCTTCTGTACGTAGTTGCGATTGATATTAAGTTGCGATTGATATCAATTCTTTGTAAGACACAGCCCAGAACGCAAGTTTACCTTTTACCGAATGTTCTGTTCCTTTTTCGTGTTTGGAGATTTTGGTACTTTTGAAACTAGATATAGTTGCTCTATTTATTGTGCTTTTAGACCGTTAATCGCTCTTTTATTACACGCGGCATCCAAAATTCCGATTGTTACTTTTAATGTTCTGTGAGATACACTGATACTACTATTAATTACTTCCACTACTTCTTCTACTACTACTACTATTACTACTTCTACTACTACTACTACTACTACTACTACTACTACTACTACTACTACTAATACTAATACTGCTGCTGCTGCTGCTGCTGCTGCTGCTGCTGCTGCAACTACTACTACTACTACTACTACTACTACTACTACTACTACCACTACTACTACTACTACTACTACTACTAATACATGTACTATAATTATCAATACTGATACTCCTACTACTACTTCTACTACTAATACTACTACCACTACTGGTACTACTATTACTAATACTACCAATACTACTTATACTACTAAGAATAATAATATTACTACTGTTAATACTGTTACTTCTACTTAGTAGTAGTAGTAGTCGTAGCACCACATGTACTACTACCAGTGATTGTAAGGTACCA
The DNA here is from genome assembly GCA_035222895.1 of Strongylocentrotus droebachiensis. Lineage (NCBI taxonomy): Eukaryota > Metazoa > Echinodermata > Echinoidea > Camarodonta > Strongylocentrotidae > Strongylocentrotus > Strongylocentrotus droebachiensis. The sequence goes on along the minus strand of JAVYIG010012980.1, from coordinate 7,464 downwards.
AAATCCACTTGCAATTAATTGCTTAAGGCATATTCATTAACAAAATCCATTTCTGTATATTACAATGTCGTTTGACATCATTTTTGCTCTATGAAATTATCAAACACTGGTCTTGAATCTTTAGCTTGCAGGGTAAATACACATTGCCTTCGCTATAGCTCAGCTAAGTAAACATCGCATGCAAATATACAGTGTAATTGCCTGGCATACTTGGTATTAAGACCCCCCCCCCCCCCCCCCCCCCCGTCACACCAACGAGATCGATAGCTCAACGACGAAAGAGCGATGATAGACCGGATATATCCTTTACACCGAATGGTCGACCAAGAATCGGTTTGTAGTCGGTTAAGCGGGCTGACTAATGTCTCACACCGATGGGACCGATAACAGACCGAAAATAGACCGAATACAAAGTTATATCACAAGGAATGGTCCAAAATCGGTTGGTTTTTATTCGGTTTGTAGTCGGTTTAGTGGTTTGACTAGACCGAACAACATTTCATCACAGCGTCCGGTCAGGTTTGCAATCAGTTTGTAATCGGTTTAGCGGTCTACTTATTGTCTCATTCAATCTGACGAGACCGACGATAGACCGAACTAAATTTCATCACACCGTCAGGCCAGGAATCGGTCGGTTTCAATCGGTTCGACAGTGTGCCTGGAGTTATCAAGCAAGCTGACGCCATATCGATTTTAGCCATCAACGAGTCGGCTGCCAAGGATCTATCAACTAAGTACGTATCAGCTGCACAGTGTGCAGTAAATGCAAACGTAAAAGCCACGCAACAATAATAAAGTATGGTCATTCATTTATACATTATAAATTTACAATCACAACTTTTCCCTTTTAACTTTATAGCTGAAGTAGATTATTAATCAAGATACGGATGATTTTTTTCAAATATCTTCGTGGCTTATGATATCTGAATCGCATGTTTTTTTATGATTTTAGTCAGTCTCTCATTTTTGGCCAGGGGTGGGTGAGAGATTTTTTATTTGACCCTCTATGTTTATTTGAAGAATTTTCTAGCTTTACTCGGACTTGTGCATAATCATATATATTTTTACATTAAAGTCATCATTTTAGCAACAAATTAGGTCCTTACAGGCTAAATTAAATATATTGATGGATATTTGTTTTGCTATCTTTGGACATGAATATGATGAATGCTTTCATAAGTTCACTCTTATAAGACGAAGAGATTATTGGCTTACATAAAATAATTTCATTTTTCGAATTGCATGAAACTCACTTATAATACATGATGAAACAATACAAACAAAATTACCAGGGAGGTGGGAGGGACAACATCTTTAGTAAAAACACCCAATGAAGCTTCCGATTATTAAACATATTCCCATTTGTCCACATTCAAAATCATCAGTCATCGTGTATAGGTGAATATATAGGGGAATCGACATGCATTATTCAGTGCTAGATTTATTTCCCCTTTTTATCGGCTTTACATTACCAGCAGCACTAATTACCAGGCACGTAGCCACGGGGGGGGGGGGGGGGGGGGCACGTGCCCCCTAAAATTTCCAAGATCAGTTGAAATTTTTTAGATCCCTTTTTTTGACCTCGATCGGTTTAATGTATGTGCCCCCCCCCCAAAAAAAAAAAAAACAACAACAACAACAACAAAAAAACATCGAACTCTGGCTACGTGCCTGCTAATGACAACGGAGGTGAAAAGACGATGGTTTACGAAGAAATCTAAATGGTGGGTCGGGGGCATTTTAGATAACTCCAATGGAATAGACAACGGAGCCTTATAATGGGGAAAAGAATACAGTGCCATCAGAATTATTGACACACTTGATCTCGCAATTTGCAGGCTACTGACCCGCTGGATATTAAAAGCAATCAAAATGGCCCGACTTCTAGCTAATTGCAGTGTGTAATATTCGGGGTATATGCATGCTGGTGAATAATTTGTTATCTTCCCTTCCCGGTATTGATTCCACCGTATCCTTGGTTTCAGCGTCCGATTCGCCATTGCAATTAATGTAGGATGTATGTGCGTGCATGTGTGTGCTGGGTTATATTGTACAGTCGCGTATCAATCAAATGAGATCATGTATGGATGGGGACCAACCTTTGAAGTGGTAGTGGTAGCGGTTATTTTACCTGACTGCTAAGAAAGCATAAATGGTGGTTAATAAGCAACAAGAGGACCAACGGCTTTTAGGTCCTTTCCGAGAGACCTAAAATGACATAGGTCCGAAAGACGTGACTCAAGATCAAACAGGGCTCCATCGAGTTGCCAAGTCCCAAATCAGGTAGAAGATATCAGTTGTCTCCAAAATATTAGCTTCCTATTATTATTATAATTATTATAATCATTATTGTTATTCTCATTGATGTGATTATTGTTGATATTATCTTTGTTATTATTTCGTTATATTACTATTACTATTACTATTATTATTATTGTTATCATTAATATCATCATAGTTATTCTTATCGTTAAATTTTAATACTTTTGTTATTATTATTATCATCATCAGTATCATCAATATTATCATTATCATTATTATAATTATTATCAATATCATTATTACTATTATCCTCTTATTGTTAAGATCTTTATCATTGTTAGTATATTATTGCATGGGATGTAGGAATATCCAACTATGTATACCTTTCAGATAGAAAGATAATACAAGAGACAAGAAAGAGAAACACGAAAATGAAAACGGAAGAAGAGCCAAGCTAATAAGGAGGCGAATAAAAATAGTGATGAAAGGAGGCAATCCGAAATTGAGTGAAAGCGAGAAATATAGAAATAAATAAAAAATGAAAACATTAATTTTCTTTTCAAGCATGGTATGTACTGTAAATGATGTCCAATCGTATATTGAAGTGATAACCTTCAGCATGGCGGTCTATATACATGAAAGCAGGCGCCAGCAGTGCTAATGAAAATATGTCCCCTTTTGTGTGAGATTAATATTCTTTTCAACCATGGACTGTACATTCTGTCCAACCATATATACAGGTGATGTCTGTCATTTGTGTAAACAATACATTTTCCATCTAGTATTATTGCACAAGCATCAACATTTTCTTATTATTGTAAGGCTGTTATTTGAGTGACTGACATTAAAACTGATCTCCGGCCAGTTTTCAGTGTATAATAACACCTGTGGCATGATGTGAAACGGAAGAGATATTTTTTAAATACAAATTACATGGAATGTCATTTTGCTTTATCGTTGCTGATATTTTGCTCCCCACTTTTAAATAAACAGTTCAAAGATTTTGATAAAAGCTCATTGCTATTGCAGAAAATATGGTTCACGAGGCCGTCGTTCAACTAAGCAAACAGTTTCAGTCTCATGTGTCTACTTGAAGTATGTACACAATTGTGATCGGTGTCGTTTGTCCGGACGCTAAACAAATTTAAAAAATTAATTTTTGCCTATGGATTCAACGAATAATAAGTATATACACATAAACCATCGTAAATATCTGTCCTTTTGAATATCATCTAAGTTTTAAAACCTTAGAGGTATAGACCAGTTCTGGTCATGAGATTGCATTGTGAAAGAAACGTTGTGGAATCGATCAGAAAAGGTTGATCATCTAGCATATAAGTATTGGTGGGTACTGCAAGGTTCTGGAATCATCAAAATGTTAAGAAATTTGGCCCAGTTTTGGTAAAGTTACAAGCACTATACACAGAAAGATGTATATGGGACGATGCAATATCTATCTAGTCCAGATAGATAAAATAATTTACCAAATATATCAATTAGTAGGCGGTTTCTCGGCAAAATGTGTATGATCCCGTATTAGTCAAAACATATTCTTTCACATGATTGGTAATAAGAGCTTCCATTTCATTTTTTGAGAGGGGGACGTTTCCAAAACTGGTCTTTACCTTTAATCAACGTTCAATACATCATATATGGTTTTGCCTCTATAATAATTTAGCCGACCAAGGGAAAGGACCATTTTAGAAATCGTCATAGGGTGATGGATCCAAAACCGTTACATTATGGTGATATTCATTTTGTTAAAAGGAACGTTGAAACTACCTCCATCATTCTCTTTACAAAGTGATCATCAACCTTCGAAATATTGATCAGTAAACAGGTAATAGCAACAATCAAGCAGATCAGTATTTTTTTTTTGCAACACCATCAATAATATTGAAGGCATAATCGGTTGCACTTTTAATATGCGATTAAGGAAATGTATTAGCTGTCATCCATCATATCTCCGAAAAGCCAATTTGATGATGAGCTTTTCTTTGATAGATATGTGATTAGTATAATGGTATTAGGTATCCCCAAGCTTGTAGTACATTGTTTAGCGATGATTGATCATCAAAGGAGGTAAACGTTCATTTAAAATAATTATAAAGAATATTAATAGCCGGTATAGCGTTCTGAAAAGCGATGTAATTATACGGTAAGTACGAAATTCCCCACCCCCATGTAAATTGGCACATTAAAATAAAGTTTTTTCGCCAAAGATCCATTAGATGAGTTCACGGCACAATGCAGCATTTTACGAGATGATAAACTGCATGTCTCATCTCAAAAACTTCCTCTTAAAAATGGTTGAGTTCTTGGAGGCATGAAAACAAATTGTGAGCCTTTTCGTTGTTATCATGCAAGTGTGGACGTACAACAGGTAAAAATGTTCACTGAAAAGCATGGTTCTTCAAATGACTTCATTTTTGTCCATATGACATGTTACAGCTCAAAAAGATGGGCCTCATTGTTTGTGTAATCCGATATGCATCTTTCTGTGTACAGTGCTTGTTTTTTATCAAGATTCTTATCATTTTGATGATTCCAGAACCTCGCAGTTAACACCAATACTGATATGCTACATGATCAACTTGTTCTGATCGATTTCACACCGTTTCTTTCATAATGCAATCGCATGAAGTAGAAATGCAATATACATTTCCATGACAATACTACCGTATTTGTGGAAAATTATGGATTTGGGGCAATTCTTTTTAAAATATCTTTATTGCCTGCCTTTGATTAATACCTTTCTTTAATAATCCTACTTGTCGGATAGGGAATGGGTGTAACTCACACAAAGTGAACACATTTTAATAGCCTTTTTCTGATTTTACTGTAATATTTTCCTTTAAAAAAAATCGTCGTTTTGAAAGGGAGGAGTGTAAGTTTCGAAAAAGTAATCTTTTCTAACGAAGATCTATTTTGGGAATATTCATTGACATCAAAGCGTCAATATGTTTATTGTTATTCTCTTGTGAAAAGTTACAATCATAGTTCTATGCATTCAGTTTAGTGTTTTAGTATGTACCCTAAGGGAAAGCTTACTGATATATGATAAGTTTTTATTAAAAGACAACTTCTTTTTTTTTGGAATATGTAGCCTTCCAAGAATATCTTATTCATATTATTTTTGACGATGAGCCATGCATCAAGTCTTCCGTCTTCTTTGTGGATGGCTGATCGTCAACAAAATGGAGTTAAGTCTTTTGTCAACTCCGGTTGTTGCTACGGCAGGCAGCCAGTGAAACTGACCTCGTTTAATCAAATTATGGAAATGCAAGCATCACTTTTAACAATCAGAACTTAGTTATTCCTGGCTCATTTTTCCTGATTGAGGTGTAATATGGAAGGGCAGAAATTGAACTTTCTCAAAATATTATTTTCTCTTTGAAATTCAGATACCGCCCGCCAAATGACCTTTTTGGCTTCCTCTCTTCAAATTGTTTTTAATCACTCATGCGTGAAATATGCATCATATGAGTTGGTTCAAATGAAAGGGGAGGATCTAAGCTTTACAAATATGTGTCATTTATTAATTATAATTGTGATTAAGTTATGATAAAACATCGATAATTCTCGGTTTCGTTTTTTCTGGGACGCACTGTATAGTCCCTCTCCCTGTCACTCTGTCTCTATCTCTCTGCCTCTCTGTCTCTCTGTCTTTTTGTCTCACCATGCTAATAGTCCCTGTTTCCTTCTCTCTATGTGTATCTCTTTCCCTCTCCTTCACTCTGACATATTTGGCTTTATATTGCCATTTTAACAACTTCAATGATTAATTGTTTACCATTACGTTTTTCCCGCCGATGAAAACAGAAACTGCCATTGATAATGACACAAAGCATTCACGAACTATATTGTCAGAAGGTGATAGAGGCTTTGTACGTCATTTCATTAAATAAAATGGCCATAAATTATGGCGGGGAAATTAAAGTCAGTCCTGAAATGGTTGTTTCCCAGAATAAATTGCATGTGTGGCATATTGTTCTCATTCATACTCATTCGTCTTGTTGAGGATTTAAGAACTAAACAGATAAAGAAAAACAATTAAGAAAAATACCAACGTGACAAAATGTATATGTACATATGTATGTGTACATAAGCTGTGTGTTTTTAATTTTAAACCAAGCTAATTAATCCAACCGTAGATAACTCATACCTCCACTTTGACCCAGTCAAGCGGAGTAAACGTCTATACAGATCGATAAAATTAATATTATGTGATGTGCGTATATGCGATGCAATGACTAACTGACGGCCACACCCTATCGACCGATCGAGACATGCTCTGAGTGTGAGATAAAAAAAAACTTTAATATAAATACATTTCATGACAGTATTTGTAAGATAAACATGAAAAGAATTTACACCTACATTTTTGAACAAAATAATATAAATACTTTAATAAGGAGTCACATTATTTTTCCACAATATTTTGAATACATTCCTACATGCTTTGCAATTAATATATAAAGGGGATTCTAGATAGATTGAGATTGTCCCAAAGCCGTCTGTAACCGTTGTAACACAGTTCACCTTTTGTGCAACAGTAATCCTCAATTATTAATTCCCTTTACTTCTAACCATTATCTTTATATAGAAACAACTGAGGAACCAGCTGCAACCCAGCTTAACTAACTAGAGGAGGCAGAGTCACGTGACCGTCGCACCTGTCACCTGATTGATTTTGAATAAACAGGATGCAGAGAGGACGAATAATTCATTGCCTTATTCTTGTTGCTGTGATATGTGCCAGTACGTCAAGGGTAGTCGCCATTACAGGTAGGCACATCGACCAAGCACATGACATGGGACTGGTGGAAAAAAAAGAGTTATTGGAAATGTATTTATGATGATGGGGAGGGACAGGGAGAGAAAGAGAGAAAGAAAGATAGAGGGGGAGAGGGGTGGGGAGAGAGGGAGAAATGGGGCAGAGTGAAATAGAATGAGGGGCATGGAAAGAGCATGCGGGATAGAGAGAGAGAGAGAGAGAGAGAGAGAACAAAATATAATATAATAATTAGCCATTGTAACCGTCGCCATTGCTTGCATTGTGATGATAATCCAAAATTATGATTTGATAATAATTTGATTCGTGCCTGTCATCTGGTGAAGTTAGAGGGAGTAGGTAGGGGGCAGAGAGGAAGAGGAGGGATGTAGGATAAGGCATATTGAGAACAGCAATAACTTCCGTAT
>JAVYIG010012979.1:0-50087 GCA_035222895.1 Strongylocentrotus droebachiensis | reverse complement strand
AAACCCCCTTTGTTAGTTATGATTAATGGATCATTTGATAGCCCTAATGGGCTTACTTGAACTACGAAAACGAGAGAGCATTATTCCCCCCCCCCCCTGATCAGTGATAAAATCTCAGAACAAGAGAGGAGTATGAATAGCTAGGATTAATGATGGCTTATAGTTTCTACTGAAGAAGGGGTTTAATCAAACAATCGACTTCCAGGGTAGCATTTCATCTTTCTGTATATCTTTTTATTATAAAGTATCAATATTATATTGAATTAATTTAAAAACTGAAACACAATGGTTGATTGAGTTCAACCTTCCGGTTCTTGTTATAACAAATAATGCAGGTATGGCATAATATATTTATTTTGCAAACAGAATGAACAATGTTTCAGTTATTAATTGAAGAAAGTTACAGTCTATGAAAAATGTGTGATATCTTTCTCAAAATTATAGTATGTCCAATAGGTTGAAATGATCCTGATGTCATCATTACAAGTGTATTGTACCAATATGTATACATGTACATGTATATATGCCATGGTACTCAGTAAATAAAAAGCAATCAATGAATTGTCTTATGAAATTTCCTGCCTATTGTAAGCTCTCATCAGCTATTGAAATCCAATAATAGACTTGGATATTGGTTCACTTTCAAGCAATATAATTTGTCTGTGTATTTCAGCAACTGTGCTAAGGGCATCAAATTAATAATTTCCTCCCTGAGTTATCTGGTCTCCCTTGAGGGTTTGAGGTAGGGGCATGTTAGGTAGGGCTTCCCCCAAAAGAACCCCTCAGAGTAGGTCATCATCTATAGTTGAAGACGAGTTCATTTGAATGTGACTGCATTAGAAAATTGTTTAAAGATAAAGTTTGAGTTTTGGTCAAGTGGTTACATGGTGAAAGAAACTAGCTGGAAACCATTGGGAAAGGTTGATTTTGTAGTACATATGAATTGGTATATACAGTCAAACCTGCTTTGGCGACCATCTGTATAGAAAGACCACCTGTCTACAGAGACCGTATTTTTTGTTTCCCTTGAAAATGGTTTCTCAGTGAAACATGTACAGGCAACATGTACACAAAGACCACCTGTCTGTAAAGACCACTTTTGTTGTCTCCCTTGGGTGGTCTTTATAGGCAGGTTTCACTGTATATACTAATAGACTTTGGAAATTGGAATTATCAAAATGATGAGAAAGTTACTCAGTCTTGCTGGAAAGTCTTGCACTGCACACATAAATGTGCATATGGGACTACACATGCATGTGACATGACTGCGCGGTCCAATTAACACCTCATCTCGCGGATAATCCTTTTCAGGGGACATTTTTGCTAAGATTGTTCTTCCATAAGGAAAACAAGAAAACTCACATTTTTCTTCTTTACATTTCCCAGACCTCCACGTTCTCTCTAAGAATTAGAGTTTCTATCATTCCACATTGTCTGGGCTTGGTTAGTTGGTTATTTGATGGGTCGATCATGATATCAGGAAATTAGGTACTGTATATTTAGACCGTGCTCGATCGCTCCCTGTCATCTCCAAATTGTTATAATTGGGTTTAAAGTGCACCATGTATGTACAGCTTTCTACGTTATAATAAAATATCTTTCAGAAACTTAACCAAACAAAAAAGGAATATAAAGTAAAGGCCATGGAATCATTTTTTTTCGGGAGGGGGGGGGGGGGGGGGGGGGGGGGGTGGGGGGGGGGGTTCAATTTATAATGTAAGATACATATGTAACAAAATGTCCCCATAGAATATTTCTTTTGGAGCTCATGTCTTTGACTTAGGATTCTGTTGTAGGAATGAATGTTTAGTTCACAGGGTTGACATTTGCGGAAAATTCACAGGATTTTTTTTCTTCTTCAAAGAGGCTACACAATGTGCCATTGTTATCGCGTGAGGTTGATTTTTCGAAAAGTGCTGCAATCTCGATCGTGTTCGTTATTACTAGTTTTGTTTATCAATATATTTATGATTGAAAAATATGAGAATAACCCTAGGCTAACTGACAATTGTATGGAAAATCCAGGAATCTTGTCCTGCAATGCTTTTGGGACAATCATTAATCCTTCTGCACTTTGTTTTATATCTTCCTGCAGCTTATTTGAAAGGTCCCCTGGACGACTACATGTCTGCTTTCCCGAAGGTCAAGATCATCCGTCTGGAGAAGAGAGAAGGTCTGATCAGGACCAGACTACTGGGTGCCGGCCCAGCCACTGGAGATGTCGTACTCTTCCTTGACTCTCACTGCGAGGCCAACTATAACTGGCTGCCACCATTGCTAGGTGAGTCTTAATGCCCCACTGTACTACTTGTAGCTACTTGCTCCCTCTATATCTATATTCCCTAATCGGTGCCTGTTGGTTTCCCACGATCCTCTTTTTCTTATGTTAATTGAGAGCTGAGTTGATGAGATAGCCACCTGTCAATGACCACGCTGTGTGGTCTAATCCCTCCTGGCCAAACTAGTGCAGATAGGCTTTAAAGACACATAGTAGTGGGCTTTTAGTAATGGGGAATTTGACACCATTTGGGTGTTTACCCAATAACAGGTGTTGTCAATTGTCAGGATTAGCCTTCAGTTTTCCACCATTCACCACCATATGGAAAATTCATTATAATAATAACAATAATAACACTCTGTTTTTATATAGCCCTAATTCAAATCTCTAAGCATTTCCAAACTTGGAGATTATTAACCTGGCTTTAGCTGTGCTGCCATTACGGCGCTCTAGCATTTCAAGGAATGAGTTCCTGCCAGGTACCCATTTACATCACCCGGGTTGAGTGGGGCAAATGTAAATCAATGTCTTGCCAAAGGACATTAGGGCCGCGGCGGGTCTCGAACCGTGGACCGTGTGATCGACATTTCCCTCACCTGAGAGACTTGGAGTATTTCATGATAGGACCACGGGTTTGCTACATGTTTGAGCATGTTTGTACACCCATTATTAGCCTTTCCACCCAGTCTGGTGTCTGTAGATTATTTTCTGCGTACTAAGTTAGCGCGTACTTAGTTAGTTCATACTTTTATGGAGTGCCTGTTGCAAACTAATTTACCCTGTACAGATTATTTTAATCCTTCAATGAAAAGTGTCCAAAAAATTAATTTTGCAATGAAATGGGATGAAAAAGATAATATGAGTATGAACTGAATTTCAACAAAGTCTTTGGTAGATTATCTTTGTCATGAATATTGAAGGAGGAAGGTGAAACCTAGCATTCCATAGAAGTGTGAACTAAAATTCTTGTTTAGTCTGGACTTAGTCCCGGCTTAACTTATGAGAATACCACCCATAGCCTTTGTGGTTCTGAACAGTGAAATAAGTTACTGGTAGCTTCATGGGACAACCTTCCTGGTAGGACGTATTAATTTAACTATAATAATAATAAGTAATAATAATAATAATACATGAGATTTAAATAGCGCCATTATCCATTCTAATTAAATGCTCAAATGCTTGAACACAACTTACAATTTTTACTATCATCATGATTCACAATTTTTTCATCAAATTTTTGTCACCATTAGTTACTGCTTATTATATAGAAGCACAAGACACTCTAACATTTTGGATGACTTTGCTTTCAAAATTTATATGAATAGCCAAAGGAAAGTGATCGAGAAACACATATCAATTGTTGACCTTAATTACAGCAAAAATATCAGTCATTGACTTTTAGAGCTAAAAAGTGTAATGCATATAGGTGTTAAAGATTTGGAACATGATACATTGCACATGATCCGCCTTCCTGCCGCCAAATAGAATCAGATGCACTGTACACAGAGAGTTAGACAGACATTGCGGCAGTACAGTATCAAGTATTCATGGCCAGAATCGGAGTATGAAATGGATGTTATTATGGAGGTACACTGGAGAATATGCATCCAATTTGGTCTTAATTGGAGAGCTTGAACGATAGCATTGGCCCTTTCCCGTAATTGATGACATTGTCATTGTCATGAGGCAGAAGTAATTCCCTTCCCATTAGATGTTGAGTTGAGATGATGGCAAATTGGTGAACCGTTTATCTGGAGAATTGATACCAATTCGGAAGAGGAAGAGGTATGAAAACCACGGCCCCTCCAATCAGTAGCATGGGGGCAATCAGAGGAACATTGAACACCTTTTTCCCACCAGAACTCTGTGTACTATATGTGACATCAGATATAATCATTCAATTCCTTAAATTTAAATTGAATCTGAACCAATAGAACCATAATTATACTTGGAATCTATTAATATTGATGCACCCTTGACTCTGAGAGTTATTTGCCTTCCTACGTGTGTTTAATTCTAATTATGACTTTGTGTGTGAATATACCGGTACGTGTCGTTTCAAATGGAATATTGGATTCACTGAAGCCTACCTCCTGTATGTTTGCCGATTGAGTGGTTAAAAGAGCTTCATTAGTAACCCAATAAATAGTCAACACTTAATGGTTTCTGCCTGCACAAGGACATTAGCATTACACCGACCGCTTTTGTTTGTGTGTGCAGGGAAATTGTGTCACAAAAACTTGTGCTTTGCAAAGGAGAGCAGAAATTTGTTCAGAGACATGCATACAAACCAGTGGTAGTAATGTATGATGCCTGCACAATTAAGAATTAATGCATATTTTAATTCACCTCTGCCACCAATTGGCTCTGAAACCCTAATTTCTATCAGACGCTCCAGTGCCTTAGCAACATATACAATGGCTCTTGCTATCGCCTCTACGGCCAAATATTGTAGTGGCCATTGCATGAATTATGAAAGGAGCATATTAAGGTATATTTGCAATATGGTATTCCATGTGTTTTATCTTTGCCAACACTGTTGCAAGTCAGAGTTTGATACGTTTTTTTCAAGGTGCTGTCTGTTGAGATGCTGTAATATTTGCTCCATCACAGATGTAGGTTTAGGGTTAGGGTCGCAATGGAGCTTTAGGTTTAGGGTTCGGATTAGAAGCTGGTTTAATGATTGGTTAAAGGTTGAAGTGAAAAATTCGGTTAGTGTATAGGGTAATGACCACAAAGCAAGTGCTGCATGAGGATGTGTCTGACAAGCATCCACGGGAAGAGGCCTGATTATAACCACTTCTGCATGGGGATGTTGTCTTCAGGTGAGGTGTACAGTGTAGGTGTGAGAACTGTCAGTGATCATCTTCAAGTCGGGAGATGATTCGTTAGTATCGATGGCACAACCTGTGATGAGTGTTTGTGTAACCCTCTTTGTGTTTGCAAAACAACCTAGACAGGGGGCTTGAATGTTTTTGTAGAGAGTCTGGGTTTTCCTTTTGAGATTCATCTTGCCAGAAGCATAAAATTTTGGGTCGTCTGTCTGTCCCGTCTGTTGTCTCAATATCTCAAGAAATGTCTAGGGCATGCTTATACTAGCAGTATGAACCAATACAGGGGTTGAAGTGATTATCGAGATGATATGTACATGTATCTGTTTTCTGTTTGATCTCTTTGCTCTATCCATCATATATACTTCTTTCCTTGTTTGTATTTTCATTCTAAATTACTTTCCTCCATTTTCTTGTCTAGTAAGACACTCTTTTAGGGATGGTACATGTACATACAATTGGACCTGAAGATTGTTCATTTTGCACTTGAGTATTTGTATAGCAAACTCATTCCAACTCATAGCAAGTATTAAAAGGATAAAGGAAATATCAACACTAAACTTGTGATAATTTTTCAATAATTAATGTAAAATGCAACTGGCATTTCTTCAAATTCCAATAAGCTTCAAGGATATCTTGAAATGGAGGTACAGTTTGACATCTTCATCAAAGCAATTGACATGCACACCCTGGTGTAATTGGTAAGGTGTGCTTCAGTTTCACCTCAAATACCTACGCTTCACACCTACTGCTTACAATTCAAGCCACCACACAGGTGCAAAGCAGGCAGCGGCAAGAAAGTGGTTTAGACGTGTCAATGTGACATCTCAAAGGTGTGATGTATGTATGGATCCCATCTTATGCAAGAAAATATTAGTTCCTTGTTTCATACTTTTGAACAAGTTCAGGACTGACAAATGCAGCCTTTTTTTAAGTTTCAAGTGAACTAATTGCTGGGCTTGTTCTTTTTGTTTTTGTTGATGTTCTTCTTCTTTTCCTCCCACTCCTACTACTTGTATTACTTCTCCTTTTTTTTCTTCTTCTTCTCCTCAATCTTTTTTGTTTTATCCTCCTAATTCTTCTTCTTCCTCTTCTTCTTCTTCCTCTTCTTCTTCCTCTTCCTCTTCCTCTTCCTCTTCTTCTTCTTCCTCTTCTTCCTCTTCTTCTTCCTTCTCTTCCTTCTCTTCTTATTCTTCTCCTTATTCTTCTCCTTATTCTCCTTATTTTTCTTATTCTTCTCTTTTTCTTCTCCTCCTTCTACCCCTCCTTCCCCCTTTTTTATTTCTCTTCTCCTTCTCTTCCTTATTCTCCTCAAGAGTTTATGGTGATGAGAAAAAAATAAAGATATTTTGGACCATGCCTCAATACCCTAGGTATCAAGTCATAATCTCTGGCACAGAATGCAAAACATCTTGGAATAAGATAGTTCCCATAATAACGGATTCATCTTTCTCTCACAGGAGCCATAATTCTCACTCGGTCTGTAGTTGCATAGCCTGTTCATACTAGAGGAAGAAACATCATTTAAAAAATGGTGAAAGGTGCATTCACACTTGGATAGCATCATATGAAGAGACATTTATATAAAGGAGTTACTTTTGAAGGGGTCAGTTGACACGACAGATGGTCAACCATCAGTGCATGCTGATATTAGCCTGCCCAGTTATACAATGCTTTGTATGATTCAATGTTCAGACCAGAATTGGACCCTGGCTATTTATCTTCTTTTTTCTGTGCTGTTGTTCAAAATGTTGGTCAAACACGTGTTTCACTAAATGACGTTTCTTCATGAGCTGTTTGGACCAGAACAAAAAAGTAATAAGTTATCATATAGCCACAAATAAAACGATTTCCTGTATGGCGATTCAATGAATTCTGTATGTCTGGATGGGGTAAGTTTCATCATCTTGTCTGGCCTGGTTTCTGGATCTTGTGATCGAGATCTGTGTCTCTCTTTTCATCCCTCCATTTTTCTAGAACGAATGCAACTTCATACAGAAGATGGCAATGCAATATTTCCCATGATCGGTAGTGGTACTTTTAGTAGTTTCCCGATGGTATCATCTTGAAATGTTGTGCCCCTTTTCAATTTTTGACTATGTATTTTCTTTCACTCTGTCTCTCTCCCACCCCTCACTCTACCCCCCCCCTCTCTCTCTCTCTCTCTCTCTCTATCTTCCCCTCCATCTTCTCCCCTTCTCTCTCTTTGTTCCTCTGTTTCCACACCCTTCACCTCAATCTCTTCCTCCAAACACCTCCATAGCCCGTCTCATCTTCCTTAATATCTCTCTCTCTCTCTCTCTTGGTTCATGAGCTACTACTCCGTTTTCTTTGATCCCAGTCGCCCTCTTTTTATTTCGTTCAATCGAATGTCCCATATGAAAGCTATCTAGAGCAATCAGAATGTGCATGCTTGATTTAATAGGCATTAATAACTTAATTACCAAGTTCCCTGGATATGACTTACAAGGCCATACATGTATGTCCCAGCGTTGCTCACCAAGAAAACCCCATGAAATTTTACTTTCTTAGCAGTCAGGGTATTTTAACAGATTCAACATCATCATCGTCGTAATGTTGTAGAAAAGTCATTACGCTCTTTGAAAAGGAATATAATATTAGCATGATATTTGTCATTTCTTTCTACAGCCTTTCTGTAAAGATTTTTCTTTCTTTTCCAACTTACATTCAGGCCTATTTCTTCTCTTACATGTGACTTGTGTCTTTGACTCATTGTGATAGACATGTGATCTGTACCTTATAAATATATTTTTATAATATTTTTGTTTAAATTTTATTTGAAAGCTTTATTAAAAAGATTCAAGGTCCTTGCATATATCGATTCCTCTTCTCCATACTTAGCTTTTAATTTTCCTCCCATTTCGACACCGAACTACTGCCAGCATGCATAGTTAAGAGATCACTCCTTCTCTCATCCCTCATGCAGTAATGATCACACCATCTTGGTGTTAGTCCCAGGTGTATCATTATGGTGTAATGTTTCCTTCAGCCAGCCAACCGTAGAATTGATCTGTCTCAACTTTTCAACCTCTCCCATTACTATTGCTACAACTCCTCCTCATATCACTTTCTTTTTCCCACCAGGCTGGTGGGGCAATGAGTATTTGCTAAGGCATTAGGCCATCTGTCTGCCATCCATATTCATTTTAAAAAGCCTTTCCCTTTTCATAATCACCTATACAGTACGGGTAATTGTATACAAATACATGTTAAATTCTCAACAAGTCTTGTTTAATTTGAAACGAAATCAGTGGATTTGTTAGTAGTCACCAGTATATGACTGAAGACGAATTATGCATTACTCTTTTTGTGCTGTAATATTATCTGTCACATGAAATATTCATGTGTATTTCAGACATGCAGAAAGCGATAAATCAATATTCTCATGGTACCGTGCAGGGATTGAATTGTTCAATCTTTTATGTCTCGTACAACACTTGAAATAGACACCAGAGGAATCTTATCCATGTATGCCCGCACTTGCTCCACAAGGAATAGTGCGCTCTGGGAAATACGACGGTGAAAGAAATAAATCAAACGAACATCTCTATCGTACAGTCGTCTGTACCTTAATTTCTCATTCGCTGTAAGCTGTAACTCTAGAGCACCCTTCACGCTTCTCCCACGCCCGTGTTTAATCAAGCAGTCCTGATCGGCTCGAGGTGAATGCTAATGACTCTGTTCATTAATGTTTATCCGTGGAAACTAGAGGCTCTCTGTGAACTGCACTCAGTATTTCATCACCAGAGTGTGTTACAGTTTAATAGAGTTACAGTGTGATACCAAGTAAATAGAGAGAAGATGAAAGGCAATGTAAATTATTTTATTCATATTCATATCATGCACACACCCTCAAATACTGGGAGTTAACAGTGAATTCTAAAAATTAACTCTTGCGCGAAGGAGCCCCCTATTATAGCCATTAACCTACTGCAGAACATGAATATTAATCAGAATTTCGAGAACTAAGATGATGGTTTGCAATTCGTTATGTCTTTGACCATGGACCAGAAATAGCCTGTTGGTATCTTTGCCCACCAGCAAGTGTTCCAAGTTAAATTTCTTCCTGATTCAAAATTGTAACGTTGAATTTCATTCTTACAACAACAAAAATGAATCAAGTAGATATAAAAACACTTGTTGGGTAAAAATCATCTCTGTCTGAATAGCCAGTGGTCTGTGAAATGAAAGTCCACTTGTACAGTATCTTCTAGACATATATATTATCTGTTTGGAGCCAGAACGGTGTTAACTCTGTATTTATTAAAGTACAATGCCCTGACTCCAAGCAGAAAATGTTTCTTTCCCTCCTTATCCCTTAAATTTTTTCACTCTCTCTCCCTCTCTTTCTTTCTCTCTCTCTCTCTCTCTCTTTCTTTCTCTCTCTCTCTTTCTTTCTCTCTCTCTCTCTCTCTCTCTTTCTCCCCTTCTTCTTTTTACCTACATTGTGCCATCTTTCTTTGAATCTATGTTTGTTGGTTCCTTCTTTCTCTCTCTAAATTCACTCTTTCTGTTTCTATCTTTGGTCTCTCTCTCTCTCTCTTGCTGTCTCTCCCACCCCTACCCGCCCCCACTTCCTTTTCCTTCACGATTTCTGTTTCTAATGTATACCGGTATGTGTAACTATGCCCTTGTCTTTAATCTTATTTCTCTTTCTCCCTCTCTGTCTCTCTCTCTCTCTTCTGCTCTTTTATTCTTGTCACTATTTTCTTTTCTTTCCTTTCTTAAATTTCTCTCATCCTGTTTCTCCCTCTGCCTTTCTCTCTTTCTCTGTTTCTCTTACTCCTTCCCCTCTCTTCTCCCTGCAGTGCATGTCAATGATGCTCTCATGATATCCCTGTTAAATATTTACATCGAGCTATCCCTTTGATAGATTACCCATACTCTATAGATAGGGTCATTCAGTGCTCTTGATATTTCAAAAGATCATTCTCTTTGGAAAGGATACACATTATATTCATCCAGTCAAACTTTTTTCTTCAAAGTATAAATTAAAAACGATTTGAGTGGATGATTTTCTCTGTCTATTTTATTTATTTAAATTTGTAATTGTTTGTAATTATTACCGGTATTATTAATGTTTTGTTGCCAATGTCTTTTTCATTGTATAAGATTTTTTTCTTTTAAGGGGGGGGGGGAGGGTTTAGTTTTGCTAAAATAGATGTTAAGTCCAATAGTCTTTGTAGATATCAGTGATTTATGATATTACATTGCTTATTATTATGTTTCTATTAAAGTGAACTTAATATTATCTTTTAGATGTTAACAACTTGTATGCAATTGCAAATGCTCATCAAAACAAGTATTAAAGTTTTGTTTCAAAGATGAGAAAATTCCATATTCTATGAAACATGCATATATAGTTCAGGGCCAATATCATCCATTTTGTCTTGGCTCTATGGTTTGATTGGAGAAAGTACTTTTAAAGACCACTGGTTTCACACAGATAATTTTACTGACCTATATAACCCATTGCCTCGTGTCACTGTCACATTGTATGGCTGATAATTGCATGATGTCTGTTTGATGAATTATTAATGTTTTGTATGCCTTCTGTCCAAACTCAAACCCACAACAGAAAGGTTCGTTCTGAATCATTTGCACATCGGGTGCCCAATGGTATCTGACCAGAATTGATGCGTGAGACATATCTAATATTTTATCTGTATCTGTCTAATTTTAATCCCCTATATAAAGGAAAGCCCTGAATCGTCCACACAACATGTGCCCAATGATATCTGACCATTAGTTGATGTGTTATACATCATATTTTGTCTATTTCCGCCCAGATTGTATTTCCTGGCAGAAAGGTCGCTCTGAATTGCCAACACATCATGTCCCTTTGTGTGTCCAAGGGTACCTGATCACTCTGACCAATGATTGATGCTTTATACATGTTTAACATTTCTATCTGTTTCCGTCCACTTTATATTCCTCTCGACAGAACGCATCGCTCTTAATCGCCGACGTATCGTGTGTCCGATGATTGATGTGATCAGTAATGAGGACTTCCACTACGAGTCTCAGGCAGGTGATGTGATGAGGGGGGCGTTCGACTGGGAGCTGTACTATAAACGCATCCCTATCAGCGAGGCGGAGAACAAGAGGCGGAGTCATGAGAGTGATCCTTTCAGGTGAGAATGGAGGGGTAATAGATTAATGAGACAGGAAAAAGAGAATCATGAAGAATAACCCCCTTACATGTAGGTATTAAAGATGGGAGGGGTGGTGAAGGGGGCATTCAACTGGGAGCTGTACTATAAATGCATCCCTATCAGCGAGGCGGAAAACAAGAGGCGGAGTCATGAGAGTGATCCTTTCAGGTGAGAATGGAGGGGTTACTTGTTAAAAAACTCGATGAATGAGACAGGAAAAAGGATCCATAAAGAATAACTTTCCTTAGGTGAGATGGGATGGGTGGTGGTGAGGGGTGCCGTCGATGAACTGCTGTACTATAAACTGGAGAATAAGTGAGATGGAAAACAAGGTAGGATCTTGAGAGTGAAGGTTTTTAATGTGAAAGAAATGCAAAGAAATTACCAATGTGCCTTATTTGTACATGCAGTGTTAAAATAGCTCTGATTGCAAAAAAAACATAATTATCTCATTCTTTGTTTTAATTTTCCTAAATTTCCCCATATTTTTCAGCTGTTATTCTATTAAATATTGTAACAGGTTAAATTCCCCTTCAATCTATTCCCCTTCAATCTATTCCCCTTCAATCTATTCCCCTTCAATCTATTCCCCTTCAATCTATTCCCCTTCAATCTATTCCCCTTCGATCTATTCCCCTTCGATCTATTCCCCTTCGATCTATTCCCCTTCAATCTATTCCCCTTCAATCTATTCCCCTTCAATCTATTCCCCTTCAATCTATTCCCCTTCAATCTATTCCCCTTCAATCTATTCCCCTTCAATCTATTCCCCTTCAATCTATTCCCCTTCAATCTATTTCCCTTCAATCTATTCCCCTTCGATCTATTCCCCTTCGATCTATTCCCTTCAATCTATTCCCCTTCAATCTATTCCCCTTCAATCTATTCCCCTTCGATCTATTCCCCTTCGATCTATTCCCCTTCAATCTATTCCCCTTCAATCTATTCCCCTTCAATCTATTCCCCTTCAATCTATTCCCCTTCAATCTATTCCCCTTCAATCTATTCCCCTTCAATCTATTCCCCTTCAATCTATTCCCCTTCAATCTATTTCCCTTCAATCTATTCCCCTTCGATCTATTCCCCTTCGATCTATTCCCTTCAATCTATTCCCCTTCAATCTATTCCCCTTCAATCTATTCCCCTTCAATCTATTCCCCTTCAATCTATTCCCCTTCAATCTATTCCCCTTCAATCTATTCCCCTTCAATCTATTCCCCTTCAATCTATTCCCCTTCAATCTATTCCCCTTCAATCTATTCCCCTTCAATCTATTCCCCTTTAATAATATTGACATTATGAATTCTAAAAGACTAATCAAATAGTAGATGCTGCGATGTAGATGTAGGGACTTGCAAATTGGGGCAGCTATTCACAATGTATCCCCTATCATTGGATGTTGACTGGGGAATCTCCTAATGGCATCACATGAATTTTCCATTATCCCATGACTCTCTAATGCATGCTCCATCCAACGAAGCCAGAGAGGGCTCAGTCAAATATATGGGTCAATATTTAATGGACATGTGCTTTCCTCATTCTAGGGCATTTGAAAATGACTCCCAAACCCATCCCATCCAATTAAGGTTAACATTGGCTTCTATCCCACAACCCTTTTGGCTGTACTATCCTCTACATGTTCATGTACCAAGTCAACAACTAAAACTTCTCGAATGTTTATTTGTATCTTTAATGGTCTACAGTAGCTCCCTTATTTGTTATTCCTAATTAATATCTTTTGATTCACTTGCCCCATGCCTCTGATAGTCCAAAATCTGGCCAATTTTATTTGAACCATCTCTTGAACCAAGCCCAAAATGACATGATTCTTGAAATTATACGGCCAGCAAAAACATTTTCAACATCCGCCATTCTAGTTTTCCCATTTTTCTTCCTCTCCTGTAAAACTTGCACCACTATTTTCTTAAGCACATGAATAAGAAAATGGGTCTTTTAAAATTAGTAAAGATGTTCTGTTGGAAGGCAGATAACATAGATAATTTATTGGGAACAGAAATTGAAAGGCTTTTTTCTCTCTCTCCCAGTCTTCATCTAGGCTTCCAGCCTTACATATATTTTGCACCTCATCTGTATGAATAAATGATAACCCTCCAAACAGTAGCATTTACCTTTGGTGCCATATACCATGTCCCTCATACCCAATGGCGGATTTAGAATTCTTTAGTAGGGAGGAGGGAGGTGCAGGCACAAGTCCAAAAATTGTATCATAAGCAAAAAAAAGGGGGAGTCATCAAATTTTTCTTTGGCATGCCATTTCACACAATTCAGTGACAAGCAAAAACAAAATGTTAATCAGCTATGCTTCTTCTTTTCCTTATTTCTACTCTTTTTCCCTTCTTCTTCTTTTTTTTTGGGGGGGGGGGGAGGGGGTTGGCAAGTGCCCCCAATGCCCCCTTGGATCTGCCTTTGATAGCTTCTGTCCATGCATCATACATTATACCATAATTCTTTAATGCCTGTTTATATGTCACAGCAGGGAGATCCAAAGAGCTGTAGTTTGAATTATTGAGGGATCGTTGATCTGGCAAATCGACCCTTTGGCTTTGGACTGTTACTCCGCAAAATTACTCTGTGACAATCTTGTGACTTTTTTGTTGGTTATATCTGAGGGTATATTTCATTATTCATTTGGCTTTGGACTTTGACTTGGCAAAATTAGTCTGTGACACTCTTGTTACTTTTTAATGTTATCTTGGGGTATATTTCATTGTTTGGCATATATTTGTAAATATAGAGGTGGGGAAAGTGAGTTGAATATATATATGAATGGATATATGATTGAATGGTTGTTTGGAAGGCATGTTTAGAATACAAGTTTTTATGTTTTAGAAAGTTTGGCTAAATCGATTGGGGGACATATCTTACATGTCCATGAAACATGCATGAAACTAACAAGTGATTTGAGATGTGATGGTGCTGTAACCCCCTGAAGTTACCTGTTGAAAAGAAAATGGAAGGAAAAGCCAATCTCGGTTATTCTGGAATCCGGCTGGAAAAGCAACATTTTCAACATTTTGAAATCAGATTAGAATAAGATACAAATTCTACTAGGCCTGAAATTTGTACAGTTGTTGCAAGTTTTGTGCTAGCAGTCCACGTTGTATGCCCCGTGAGGGAATCTTCCCTGTAGGGTTTTTTTCACACATATGGCCGATGAAAGGGACATTTTGCTGGCCGTTTGATGCCTTGGTGCATGCCATGGAGTAACCTCAGACTTTGACATGAGCGTGGTGGAATAGAGTCAATAATACATCAGCCTCTGTTCAGGAATCCCTTAAAACAATTCCCTGTGCTATGAGAGAGGGAGAGGGAGAGGAAGAGAGAGGAGTGGGGAAATGGAGAGATAGTGAGAGGAGGAGCTAGGGAGAGAGAGAGAGAGAGACAGAGAGAGGAGATAGATATAGAGAGAGAAAAGAGAGATAGAGAGAGAAGTACGGTACATGTAGAAGTTATGGGTTGTAAGTGTTGCCGCTCTACATTATTTAAAGCGTTACACTCGTTGTGACTTCTTGTCGACTTTAGAAATTGAGAGGACCATGTTTAAGGCCATGTAAAATTGATTACATGTTGATCGTCCGGATTTTTTGAAAAAGAGGAGGAGGGTGTACCATGTTATTTGATATTTGATATTTCAAAATGGCCGCTCAAAATGGCCGCTCGGTACATTTTCCCTGACAGTCGAGGCTATTTTTTTTCAAGATGGCCGCCGACAATTTTTTTTTTTTTAAATCAGAAATAGAGCCATTTTAGCAGTGTTTTTCATGTTTTTTTTTCTTTCAAAAAAAAAAAAATCAAAAAAAATTTCAAAAAAAAACAAAAAAAACAAAAAAAACAAAACAAATAACAAAAAATAGGAGGCGGCCCCCAAAAAGGAAGCAGGCGGGGACGATCAACATGAAATCAATTTTACATGGCCTAATGCAAGCTTCTTGACATGTCACCTGTTTTACACACCTTTTCTTTCATTTTACGTGGAGTGCTGCTTCTTCTTCCACAGCACTTAATCACAATCTTTTCACTTTTCACTGAAAACTTAGAATCAGTTGAACATTTAAGTTACCATGCAACATATTTGTTACGTTTGATAATAGTTTAAACAGCTCGTTTCTCTACTTGACAGTTATCATCTGTGAGCTTAATGTTAAATGTATTTGTATTACTGGTAGCTTAATGAAATATCTTCCTTGTAAACTTTGCAAACCCGTATTTTTTTTTAGGAAGAATCAAAAGCCCTTGGTTGTTAAATTTGGCTTGAAATACCTTGCTTGAGAACAGGATATTACAATCCATGTACAAAAACCTGTATGATTTATTTATTAAGAAGCATAAAGAAACTATTGCAACCCAAACATATCTTTTGATACACAACTACTTGGGCAGGTTTTTTTCTACCCACATACAGTAGAGATGGATTAAAATGATAATTCTGATAATGATACCAGTTTCTCCTTCAGTAATAATTAAACATTGTTTATTTTTTCCTCATCTAGGACGCCCATCATGGCCGGTGGCTTGTTTGCGGTGGACAGGAAGTACTTCATGGAGGAGTTAGGTGGCTATGATGAGGGACTGGAGATATGGGGAGGAGAACAATATGATTTGTCTTTCAAGGTAGGTCTAGACAAGGCATTAAAGTACAAGTCCACTCCAAAAAAATAACTTACTTTCAATAGAAGCAGCAAAATTAGACAAACCAATCAAAAAAAGTTTGAGCAAAATCGAATAACTAGTAAGAAAGTTATGAATTTTGAACGATGAAAATCACTACACAAATTGCCAATTTGGTTATCAGTTTGTGACGTCATGTCCTCACTATTTATCAATTGCTTATATAGTTCAATCCCATAAATTTCCCTTTTTATCGCCCAAAACTTGATTTCCCCATGCCATTCAAAATTCATAACTTTCTTATTAGTTATCTGATTTTGCTCAAACTTTTTTTGATTGGTTTGTCTGATTTTTCTGCTTCTTTTGAAAGTAAGTTATTTTTGGAGTGGACTTGCCCTTTAATCTACTAATGTCCTTTGGCAGGGCATTAATCTACATTTGCCACTCCATACCCAGGAGAGAAATGGTGGCCCAATAGGATAACGAAAGCCTTTGTGTAAGTAATTGCCATATGCCCTCACGGTGGCAATGTAGTAGAAATACTCCCCAGGGAGTGGAGATGGTGCACATTGTGCATGAATGAATCCGATGACTGGGTAATAGTATCTGTAAAGCTTAGAGACGGTATTTCTTATCACGCAAGATATATAAATCCAGATTATTATTATTTTTAGGCAAGATCTAGGCACCGTCTTATTAATAGTTTGTCTGTGGAGCCAGAAGGGCATTGACTTGTATACTGTAAGTCTGAGTTAACGCCCTTCTGGCTCCAAACAGACAAGTTCTGATTGATTTGAATTGACTGCAGCTGTCAATCAATCACAACTCTATGGCATAGAAATAAGAGATTCTAAGTTTAAGATTGATTGCAGGACTTGCTTTTTATTCAGCTCAATCAAAACTGTTTTTACAGCAGCTCAATCAAAACTGTTTTTACAGCAGCTCAATCAAAACTGTTTTTACAGCAGCTCAACATGTCATATTGAGAACACTTAAGTGAGCATAGAATTCTCTTGGGAAGTGCACAATGAGTATTCCAAAATATAGAGTTGAGCCTTGTTAGTCCCTTTATACTTGTAAAATTGCAGAATATTGATATATCTGTGTGAAATTTCATCTGTTGAAATGAATCACAAAATGCATTAAATTTACCAAATATTCATAAGCAATTATATATTTGTGGATCTGAAATGTGCTTTATTCTTTCTGTACAATGAAAATTTGACATTTCAAAGATCAAATTGATCTATGCAGGCATGCATTGTAAATAACAATGAACGGATCTATTCTTCATTGTCACTGTTTTTCTGACAGTTCACAGCTATATTATTAGTCATTTATACCCAGAATTTGTTCTTTATCTTTTTTTTTCTTCTTGCAGGTTTGGATGTGTGGGGGTGAAATGGAGGAGATTCCGTGTTCGCGGGTCGGACACATCTACAGAAAATTCATGTCTTACACGGTGCCTGGAGGCGCAGGTGTGATCAATAAAGTGAGTCTGATGGAATTGATTAATCAAGTGTGAACTCTTTCCTCAATCTGTTCTCGGAGTCTGGCTTGTTCAAGCGGAGAATAAGTAATTCACCCTCTCTCGCTGAAAATGACCTTGACAGATCCTGGATAATGAAGACTTGAAAACTATCCACATATCATATTTTTCTCAGAGAGTGGGAAAATTATTCTAGGCTCACAGTTTTGGTAATTTGTTTTTATTGTGAGTTTGATGGAATTTATTGATCATGTGTGAAGTCTTTTCCTCATTCTGTACTTGGGAGTCCGCCTTGTTCAAGTCAAGCGGAGAATAAGTAATTCACCCTCTCTCGCTGAAAATGACTTTGACAGATCCTGGATAATGAAGACTTGAAAACTATCCACATATCTCATTTTATCAAGAGAGTGGGGAAATTATGCAAGGCTAACAGTTTTGGTAATTTGTTTTTATTGTATTGGGAAAGAGGTGGCTTTTCAAAGGTGTGTGAAGTGTTCAGAGTGGGAGCACAGCTGTTCAGTGATTGAAGTGGAATCATCGCATTTTTTATCCTTGTGGAACTGATTTTTAACATTCTATACAGATATATATATTTTTTAGAGATACTAGTACCCCAGGGGATTTGTATTTAATTTTTTTTTTTTTTTTGATATACATTTTCTTCTGAGTTTTCCCCATTTTCATGTTTGATCTGAAGACTGGAAATTTACAAGTTTGTGGAACGTTTGTTTTTCCTTTTTTCATGTTTACTTTAATTGAAGTATAATAAATACAAAATGAACCATCAATTCAATACATGATAAATAAATACATTGGTAAATAATTATTGTACTTGTTGATTAGAGTCGAAATCTTTCAATGTTTTCCCCAGAATCTTTTACGAGTGGTTGAGGTGTGGATGGATGAGTGGGGCAAGTACTTCTACGAGCGTCGGCCGTACCTGAAGGGGCAGGACTACGGCGACATCAGCAAGCAGCTTGCCCTGCGGGAGAGGCTCCAGTGTAAAAACTTCACCTGGTTCCTGACTGAGGTGGCGCCAGACATCCTCCAGTACTTTCCTCCCGTGGAGCCGGAAGGCGGGGCTAAGGGTCACGTAAGTCTGAACACATCTCAAAAGCTTGATTCTAACAACTGTACAATCAGAAGAACCACACCTTTGAGTAGATCAGTTCATAGTTTTAGCACATGTACGAATGAGAACAAATATTCACTGATCTTTTAAACATGGAAGAGACCCACTCTGCATTTTAGGATCACTCCAAAAGTGTACTAGGTACTCTGTGAATAGCTTTTGTTTTCCCCTTTAGTATATATATTTCATGGAATGCTCTTTTGGTGCATAAACTAATAATGATTACATAACTATCTTTATCGTTTAGTTCTCACCCAGCAATGAATTTCATGTTGCTGTACTCATTTATCTATCTGCTTTGTTTCTTTCTATTTTGTCATTATTATATTTTTTGTTGTGTGCTATTTGTCTATGTGATCCAGAGTGTTTCATTCAATGTTATTATTTCTTTCTTTCTTTCTGATTTTCCCTTTGTTATTACAATGTGGACTTAAAATTAACAGGAAATGTTAGATAATAATTTGTATCAAGAGAACTATGGAAGCGTGAGCCTACAATCTTCTTACTACATGCATGTGCCTCTATCCCACGCTAAACCTCCCTAGTTCTGTCAGGGAATGCAGTTTGGATTGCAAGTGCAATTTTGATCATCTTGGGGAGAGTTTTCTTTGCAAACATTGGAAGAGAGAGAGGCACAAACATCTAAAGGCACAAACAAGATACACTCCTCATGTGACAAATTTTTAAAGATTTGCCTGTTGACGATTTCAAACTTCATAAGAATAATAATGGTAGTAGTGATAAGTTCTTCTATAGCGCATTTCAGGACTGTATGCCATCACAATGCTCTTTACAAAGTGCAGTTTACAATCAGTGCTAACACTTATCAAAAAGATAAATTTTAAGGGCTTTTTTTGAAGACTTCGACGTCATGTGCATTTTCAGTAGTAAACACAAAGTATTGAACACTGAAGTGTAATCTGCATGTCTGAAAGGGATCACAATCACATGCCTTGGTCAATGAGGAAAGATCGAAGAGATATTAATTGTTTGGAAGGTGCAACCGTTTATTTTGAAGAAGGAAGATTGCATGTATCACAGCACATGCTCCTATTTTTCTGCATCTTGTACCATTTAGTTTATTCATCACATGTGTAATTTTATTTAAACTTACATATTCTACATTATCTCTGTTTATTTTTACTTTTCTTCTTTCTCCAAGGAGGGGGGGGGGGAGATTAATATCAATTAGAAGAGCAATGGCCTTTAAAATTGATGGCATTTTTTATGAAGCAACAAATTTGTCATGTATATCATTTTACAGCCCTGTCGGTTCATAACATTGACAACAAATTGCAAGTACTGTGAATTGTACAACAGGTAATAAACATGATATATATTATTAGTATCATTTAAACTAAATTTGCTATTCTCTTTAATGTCTGCTTCTTTTCTACAGATAACACATACGAGTACAGGAAAGTGCCTAACATTATCACAGGGTGGTAAAGATGAGCTTCGGGTGCAGGAATGCAACCCTAGATCAATGAAGCAGGGAGGTTCTCAGGTAAGACCCAGGGGCCATATTCAATTCAGTGTGTAGATTTTGTCAGTATTTTAAATAACATTTTACGAGGCTAAGTAACATGTCTTAACTTTGATTCAGATCTCGCTTAATAATAAATAATACAAATATTGGATATTTATAAATCCCTTATATCCACCATGCATGGTGCTCAAGGTGCTCCCAACTATTACCCCGGCTCTGCTAGGCAGCCGATTTCGGCGCTCACAGCATTCAAGGAATTGCTTCCTACCGGTACCCATTTAACACCTGGGTGGAGAGTGGCAAATGTAGATTAATATCTTGCAAAAGGACATTAGTGCCGTGGCGGGACTCAAACCGCGGACCCTGTGATCCACTAGACCTCAACACCTCTACAACACCTCTAGCATTTTACTTTAGTAAGCAAAATTTAAGGCGAAATACTTACTGGAAAGCATTGTGATGTCTGATAGTCAATCCAAAATATCCAATTAATTAATATGGGTCAATAATTGAATCATAGTTTGCAATGCTCAAAAAGTCCATGCTCCAAAAAGTGCCTTCTTGAACATTTGTTAATTTCATGTTGAAGTTACTGCATCCTTGGTTTGAATGCGCAGAAGAGCTATTGCCAAGACAACATTTCTACTTCTCAATGACTATAAACAAGACAGAAAATAGAGCGATGTGATTACATCTCTTCAGGAGGTGCCGTGGTTCATTCACTTGACTCTCAATCCAAGGGTTGTGAGTTTGCATCCCAGTCTGGCAAGACATCAATCCACATTTGCCACTCTCCACACAGGTGTTGAATGTGTACCCTGTAGGATAGGAAAGTCATAATCATAGTGTGCTCAGCATTGTGAGCATCTTTAAAATGGCGCCTGGCTGGTATGTTCGTTCGGGAGTGGAGAATGTGCATACATGTACGGGCAAGCCTGAATCTGATGACTGGGGTAATGATATACAGTCAAACCTGCTTTAGTGACCACCTGTCTACAAAGACCACATGTTGTCTTTCCCTTGAAAATAGTTTCTCATTGAAACGTGTACTAAAGGAACCTGTACATAAAGACCACCTGCCTACAAGGACCACTTTTCTTGTCTCCAGAGCTTGGTTGGTCTTTATAGACAGGTTTCACTGAACAATTGTAAAGTACATTATAGAGACACTGTTGATGTTTCAAGTACTTTATATATCCAAAATATCACATTATTATTATCTTCTCTGACAGTTTTGGGAGTTGACTTGGCATGATGATTTCAGACCATCATCAAAGAGTCGTAAGCAGTGTGTAGACTTCCCCTACGGGAGGGAGGGGGCGGAACCTATTCTCTACCCGTGTCACCATGGAGGGGGCAACCAGCTCTGGGTCTACGATGAGGTGAGTTGGAATTGTAATGATATATTTTGATAATAATGATAGTAGCAATAATATCAGTACTAATGTTTGTTTTTTCTCCTTTTTTTTCTTTCTTCTTCTACCACTTTAAAAAATATATTGTTAGATGATAAGGTGTGGCAATCTCTCAAGCATTAAGCTTATATTGTCATACCTCGTATGCTCCTGTATTATTTACTATTCAAAATGTATAATGATCAAATTTAGTGTTTACCGTATATAACGGTGTATAAACCGCACTTTTTTGCCGCCGAAAAAATTTCAAAGTCGGGGGTGCGGTTTATACACGGTACACACAAAAAAAAAAAAAGTTTTTTTAACGTTTCAATTTATGCCCCTCCACCTGGCGCTATGCCTGGCAATGTCTCCCAGCTCGGTAATCGGTGTGTTGACTCACCACTCGGAAACTAGAACAACACTCAAATTTGTCTGTCATCTTGGTTTGAAAGTAATCTTTCTGATTTTTTTTTAAGGGCGAAAAAGAGGGGTGCGGTTAATACACGAGGGCGGTTTATACAACGTTAATTACGGTACTACTGTGATGGTCATGATCATACTATGTAAACTGTTGAACCATGCAGAAATATGTATATAAATCCATATAAATATGAGGATAATAATGACAGTCATAGTGATAATAAGTATAAGTATAAAATGTATTGACTCATTCGACCCCCTTCTGGGGTATGAGAGTACAACACATGTACATGTCATGATAATGATACATAATAAAGAATACAAACATAGCTTAATAATACAAAGAATACAGAATACAACAAAACAACAATATAAAAGTATAACGATAAATAGGAATGATCTAAACCTAGCCTATGCTAAACATAAATACAATATTATACAATATGCAAGCATTCATGAAAAGTGGAGAATACCACATGAACAATCTAAATACAAACATGAAGAAAAAGAAAGATAAAAACAAAACAATTTTTTTTTTGATAGTAAGAGCAATAGTGTTGGTGATGATAATGATAATGACAAAGGTTTTAATAGGTAATGTCTGTGAATGAAAGTTCTCAATTGACACATATATGAATGAAAGTTTAGGTAATATGAAGCCAAACAATACAGTACATTATATTTAATAGCTCCACGTTCCTAATAATGTGGTTCTACCTCTCTGTGATAAAATTATGATTTTCAATAAATATGCATGTCGTGTTCGGGATTGCACCTTTTCATGCCTCTATATTTCACTGAGCTATCACATTAAGTTTGTTTTTTGTTCTCCAGCTTTAAATACCCTTTTGAGTACCAAAGATGTACCTTATCAACTATTCAGACTAGCTTTAATGTAGACTGATGACATCTAAATTCAGATTCACTACGATTAATCAATATTTATTTTGATTTCAAAGTGAATTATTTAGCACCTGTCTCGTTTATTGAGTAAATATATCTAGATTTTAAAATATTTACACTAAGTATGGGCTGTTAATTGTTTTGTTTTTTCATTTTCAATAAATCAGGGACGTCATATCATCTATCATCCGGTCTCGCACTTGTGTCTGTCTGCAGTAGGTGACAAAGCGGTGATGACTCATTGCGTCGAGGACAAACAGGATCTAAAGTGGACCTGGGCCCAACCAAACTCCAAGAAGTTAAAGGAACTAGTTAAAAAACATGCAATCTTTTGATGAAAGATTGAAAATGTTAAGTGCCAATATTATTTGTTTGAACGTGTGAGTTTTGTTATCGAATGTGTTGTTGTCTCTGTAGCCAAGATGTTATTATAAAGATAAACTTGTTCGAAATGAGGTTACACAAGTTTTTCTGCCTGATACTTAAAAAGGCTCATTGTCCATTCCTTATAAAGCTTTATGCTTTTTGTGGTATTTCATGCTTTAATTGTACAAGTAAAATGACTGGTGGTGATAAACACAAATTTGGCTTATGAAAGCATATTTATGATATTTAAAAGAAATTCTTATCATCGAATTGGCAAATTGATTGCAATAAAAGACAAAATAGGTGCCGATTTTGTAACTTTTGATGATATACTTTAAAATAAACTATGAACTGTAGATTTAATAAAGGATATTTTTAGAGCTATGCCTTGCAAAGAATGCAGATTGTTAAACAGATATATCAGTACTTGCATACTTTTATTTCAGACCATATTATGTTGTAGTAGTTTAAGAGTAATTGTAATATTTTGATAGTGATAGATTCCATCTTAGATTCATAGCAGTATGAAATAATATAGCATAGTTCCATTAATGTATAGAAAGCATAATTTCTTTTTAAAACAAACATTTGTTGTAAAATTAATTAATACCGGTAGGTGATATTTTATATTTTCTTTGTTCATATAAGTGTTGTGTGTGTTTGTCATTTTTATCAATACTATACTTGCTGAAATGTTCCTTTAATACGAGCATTACTAATATATTTAGTTGTACATTTAACATCAGACTAAGATATTGAATATTATAACTATGAAGAGATAAAGAAGAAAAGAACTTCACAACATTATTTT
This sequence comes from Strongylocentrotus droebachiensis, assembly GCA_035222895.1. NCBI lineage: Eukaryota > Metazoa > Echinodermata > Echinoidea > Camarodonta > Strongylocentrotidae > Strongylocentrotus > Strongylocentrotus droebachiensis. Next base: position 26,166 of record JAVYIG010012979.1, on the reverse strand, counting down.
TATATGGCATACTACATTTTCTATAGTATGCTCTGCAAGTAAAATGGCTTTAATTACAATTGTTCATATGGTCATTGATGGAGTTTAGAATTGGAGTATTGTCTCTCAACTTAATGAAATAGAAGGAAAAGTTTTGTTGTGTAAGTCTGTTAATTTTGTAGTATGACTCTGTAATCACAGGAATGATATACATGGCATTGTACTATTCAAAACATCTTCCCAGTAAAAAGGGAAAATATTGTGTTTTTTAATGAAAATGTTTCAAAGTTGTATACAAACAACCAGTGGACCTAAAGCTTTAAGTCGTCCCATGTGAGGGACTTGGTAATTGAGGATTTATGCCTCATCAAAGAACTCTAGCACATCAACCTGGGTTTTGAACCCAGGTCCCACTGCTCTAACACTGAACCACTACTCCGCCTCTACCCTTTTCTGTTTGTTGAATACCATGATAATGCTATATTCAGTTGTTTTCATATTCTCTCAAGAAGACATTTATTCTTTGAAGAGTTGTCACAAAGCAAGGGGTGAATTTTTTACTTTGCGATATTCCTTTTACGTGTATTTTCTTGATAAAATCTCTTCCCTAGCTTCCATTACTATCAATACAATACTGACAACTGAGCCATGTCTTTTCAATGGAAATAATCTTTCACAGTGTATGATATGTGTCAAGTGCCTTCACACAGCTTTTGTATTTGATGTGATATAACTCAAAGTAGATGCAAGAAACTCATGTTGTATTTGATGTTTGTGCTCGTAGAAACAAAAGTTACTTGATGAAACATAATATGTATTTCCATTTCTTTTTCATTTACTGTTCAAATCAGTGAGCCAGCATTATCACCTGATCAAAGGCAGAAGGGCATTAAGTCATATCTTTAACATAGGCTTAACACCCTTCTTACTCCTATGGTGGAACCCATTTATAATGCAGGCTAAATGGAGAGAGGAACCCCTTTCCAACAGGTTCAACATTTTTCAACATCTCTTCACTCAGTATTTTGCTTGCTACTCATTCAATATCAATGTATGTGTTTATTTATGATGATTTATCTACTTCCTATCAGTACTACTGTGTTATTAGTAGTAGAAATTAAACAAGAGTAGATTGTTATAGTTTACCTATGTTTTCTTTGATTTTTATGAAATTCTCTTCAAGAATATGTTTCAAAACTGAATTTCCTATTTTATCTTTGAATTTTATGGAAATGCTTTTAAAGATTTTTTTCTTCAAAACTAAATTGCTAAACTCAAGAGCTTTATTCATTAAATCCAAAGACAAAGACCCCTACCCTATATCAAATAATAGCATTCCATCTGTCGATTTTCTAAACCATTTAGGCATTTTTTTCCCAGAAATTATGGAAAAGAGTCTGTTGTAAATGTCGGCACTTTTTTTAATTGGCAATAAGGAGATGAGATTGTGGATTTGCCTTTAACAAGGCATGTTATCTACATTTGCCTCTCTTAACCCATGCTTTCATGTATGCTGCACACACTGAATATTACAGCTAGTTTTAAGCTTGAGTATATAATGAAGAGGACTTGCTCTCTTCGAGCAGTCCTTTTTTTATTGAGCTTTTTTTTTATCTCATCTCTTTTTGTGGTAAATACAGCTCATGATATATTATCTAGTTTTCAATATTTAGACAGAGAGAGGTTTAAGTGTTGATTGAGAGTGCGCATATCAGTACATTTTTAGTACTGTTTCCTTAATTCCAACTTTTACTGGTCAAAATATTTATTATGTGGATTCATAGATTGTACCAGAGGTTTTTTTTATGACTAAGGAAAGTTAGAGAGCTTAAATGAGATTTAAGGCGCTTAGGACAATCAAAGAAAGATTAAAATAAGACCCATTCATGTTACAGTTCTAAAATGAAAACATCAATAATATTACAATGTCTATTTTTTGTATTAAAAGTGGAGATTTACCATGATACATCATGTTTATAAAAGGACAAAAATGGGTTATAACAATGGAGATATATATTATACATGTATGTTTGTTCCTATCTATTCAATGTTATTCATTCAATCAGTATACAATTCCAAAAAAGTATGATATTTTTTTCTATGAAAAGTTGAACAAACTGTCAGCTCAGGTTGGTCATGTGATGTAGAAATGTGTAATTATATTTACATACTGGTATATATAATACATTATAATGAACTGCTCTAGAGCACTTGTGTTGCCATATGTGTTTAATTTGTTCATCCATTGGTTTTTTTGTGCATATCATTCCAGTACAGGAAAAGGCAAAATTTCTTCACACAAATCTGTTACTTTTTTGTCTGTTTGGAACCAGAAGGGCTCTAAATAAAGAAATTTAACACAAATTTCATGCCGTTCGGGCTCTGAACAGATGATTTGGAATTTCAAATGTGACATTTTTAATAATGAAAACAAATCTTTAATTCTTTTTTAATTCTTGCCACAAGCGATTTACGGAGCCATTATAGAATTATTTCATCCTGAAGTTTTATCTGTCTTCTCTCCAGTTTAGTTTCTCCAAAAGTTATACAAATTTTATGTTCTGAAACAGTTCAATGAAATATAACGACAGTGGTTGGAAATAGATTGCTAGAATTAAGCCATGGTGGTGGATCCAGGAGTTTGAAAAAGAAGAAAAAAGGGGGGCTGTGTGCTTATTTGCATATACCGTGTGTCTCAAAAAAAACGTAACACTTTTGAAATGGTTGCCAAATTGAGCATATATAATTTTATGAAAAAATGTTGATATGTATGGAAAGCTAAAGGACCAACCTTTCATATGATATGAAAAAATTGAAAAAAAAATCATGCTTCGATGAACAGTGTTCACTTAAGTTAGAGGTATGAAAATGGGCCTGCGCAGGATTTTTCCTTCCAATTTTGGACAGGTAAGTTACTTTTAGCATACAAAATAAGTTTGATATGAGATATTCATGATCGATGGATTAAGAGTTAAAAGGATGTTTTGAATACCAGTCCTTTCTCTCTGTCATTTATCAATCCCCAAACACCACCCCTGCCACACACACACACACACACACACACCAACTTCCACTCCCATCTTATTGTATCATTGATCTGGTAGATGTGAACAGGATGAAGGAAGAATGGGAAAATGTTAAATTGAAATACCGTATTCAAAATCATAATTGACATTATGCAACCCACTCTCCTCCCCCCCACAACCTTTTCCCATCCCATCACCTACCCCTTGCCTTTTCTTTATCAGTTTTCTTCCGTAAGTTTGGTGGATCATCAATCACATTTTATTCAGGTTTTATGAATGACCCAAACATGTAATAGCTAAGTACATCATTCATTATGCATTGAAAATACCAGAATTCGAGGTATTCAAAATATCCTTTTGATTCAAAATATCCTTTTGATCCATCGATCATGAATATCTCATATCGACCTTATTTTGTAAGTTACAAGTAATTTACCTGTCCAAAATTGGAAGGAAAAATCCTGCGCAGGCCCATTTTCATACCTCTAACTTAAGTGAACACTGTCCATCGAAGCATGATTTTTTTTTAATTTTTTCATATCATATGAAAGGTTGGTCCTTTAGCTTTCCATACATATAGACATTTTTTCATAAAATTATATATGCTCAATTTGGCAACCATTTCAAAAGTGTTACGTTTTTTTTGAGACACACGGTATAGAGAAAGAATATCGGTTCAGTAGCCAGAAGGGTGTTTACTCATATACTTTAACACGGGGATAACACCCGTTTAGATTTGACCCCAAAATTGGGGGGGGGGAGGGGTATTGACCTCCTTACACCCCCTGGACAGTTCATTCAGTATTGAGTCAACACCGGTCCAGTGGGTCATTCTAAAGCGTGCAATAACTAATAGCGTCTAATGATAGCTTGCGGGAGAGACCATAATCCAGAGGTATTGAATGAAGTTGTAGGTAAGGAACTATTGAATATGAACTTTCAGGGCAGTATGGGCAGAACAGAGCGCTTTTTTTGGGGGGGGGGAATAGTGAGAAAATACCACTTTTTTTTTTTTTAACCTGTAACCTTTTAGTATTAGATAGAAAGCTACACAAAGTTTAGTTCATCATTTTTTTCAGAACTACAAGTTACTTTTATGTAGATGCATAGATGTAGGAAACCAAATAATGCATTGTTTTATGTGGGTTTTTTTTTTCTTCTTATCTTATATTCATTTATAAACATGTAGAACAAGCCATAGAATTTTGTAATGCATTGTATACTTAATTTATGTCCAATTTTCATGGTCTGAATTGTATTTTTCAGTTCTGTGTCAAATCAAGCTTTGCAATCAAAACAGCTCTCACTAAGACTGATTTTCAGTGTGAATTTGCCTTTATAGATTATGGAATAAAATTGTGTTTATGAAGTAATATCATTCCATCATAAAGTAATAAATGTATATTTGAAGAAAACGTGTGTTTATGTATTATTTCTCTTGAGAAAATGTGTTAATTTCAGTCCCTCCCCCCTCTCCAAACTTGGGGAGAGAGAAAGAGATGGGACTGAAATTAACATCTGTCTCTCTCTCTCCGTCTCTAAGTTTACTGTACTTGCATGTTATAGTTAAAATTTCCCTTCTTTCACTCTACTCATCAAACAAGGCTACCAAATGAATAATACGGACTCGCAACATATTTACTTTATCAAATGTTAGTTATTTTTGAAAGACATTTAATAGTATAATTGCACATAAAACCTTGCATAGAAAATTTCACTTGGGAAAACAGAACAAACGCCTTTAAATAGCATTTCATACTAATTTGTATAGTTTTTTGCTTAAAAATTCACAATTCATGGTCGATATCATTCATAATTCAACACCATTTCAACGCCAGGCACTTATCCCTCAATAAAAAAGATTTTATCAAAAGAAATCCACCCAAAAAAAATTCCCCTTCATTTAATTAAACAAAAGATAACTCGTATAATTTGAGGTGTCGTGGTCTAGCGGATATGTCATCGGACTGTGGATCACATGGTTTGCGGTTCGAGTCCCATCATGACACCAATGTCCTTTGGCGAGACATTAATCTACATTTTGCCACTCTCCGCCCAGGTGAAGTAAATGGGTACCCGGTAGGATGACATACCTTATGGCAGCTCAGCTACAGCCGGGGTAATAATATGATACCTTGTATTAAGCGCAGTAGAGTATATTCATATAGTAGCTGCACTATATAAATTGACCTATTAATATCATAATTATTATTATAAAAATATTTTTATGGACTTTGGTTGCCGCATTAGGTGTTGCAAATCTTTGTGTCATACATAATAGCACGGGATTAGGCAAGGTTTTGAACAATCTTAGTTATAATGTCAGTAGGTTCTGGCAAGAGATTTCATAAGTACACCACTCCTTCAGAAAGCACAAACTTCCAACAACATTTTAAAAGCATCAATCTATTCTATCCGTAGGTCTTTTATATCTTACTTTTAATCTATCTACATGTATATAGTTATCTATATTTATATCTATCTATCTACTGATGCTTTTCGTTATCTCCTTGGTTGTACAGGTCTCTTATCTAGCTTCTTTCTGTATATCTCTTTGATGACTCTGTTCTTGTATGTTGCCCATGTTCTGGCTTCCTCTAAAACTTCCCTGGTAAAGTCTACAGAAGGATAGTCCACAGCCTGCAATGTAAATATAACAATCACAAGAAAATGCATTTATCTATCCATTGTAGGCACGATTCCATTTTCAAACTCTTCCTAAATTTCGATTTGATATGATAATGGCCAAGTAAAGTAATTGCTGAACAACATTCTCACCACTAGATCATTGGGAGCCATCGCACATTCAAGAACAGTAGCATAATATAGTATTGAACATAAATGTTTTTGCTCTGATATGTACCTTTAAGCAGTAGACACTTGGTAAGGTTACTTAAAATTGGAAGAAAAAAAAGTGCAAGAGGAATAGAGGTATATGGAGGTAGAAAGAGAGAGAAAGAGAAAGAGGGGAGAGAGAATGGAATAGTATGGAAAGAATAGTATGGAAGGGAGAGAGAGAGGGAGAGAGAGAGAGAGAGAGAGAGAGAGGTACAGACAAAGGGCGAGAATGGGGTAGGATATGGAAAGAAGAGACAGAGACAGACGGAGAGAGAAAGTGGAGGAGAATGGCTTCACATCTTCATTAGATCAACGCCATTGATAACAGTGTATAAGGCTATTACGAGTTCTACTCTCACTCCCTCTGCAGTACATCAGTTGTTTTGTACTACATTTTGTACAATGTAAGGAAAGAATCAACAAAACGCTCTCATTCAAAGCAGTTTGAAGCATATCGTGAGATGGGAGTATTACGTTCAGCGATCAAGTATTAGAGCTCAAGAGACTTATTACAAACATAATAATTATTATGACCTTTTGAGATACTATTTTCATTTTGTTTTAAAACAACCTTCTATTGTAATTCCTATCACCACAACCATATCATAATTATCATGATTTGCAACATCTTTACTCTCACGTCAAATATCTGATAAAATTCTCACCAATTTACTGGCTGTTTTCAAGGTGGTGGAAGTAACATCGCTTGCGAAGAGTCGTTTTGATACGAGTATGACCTCAGCTCCGTCACTGATCAGACACAGCTTAGCCTCGGGCTGGGTTCCGGGGAGAAGTGATTCGATTCCCTGGTAAAAACAAAACAAGCTCAGAGTTATATAGCGTTGGCAAACTTAAAGAATTTGCATTTATGATGATTTGGAGAACAGAAGTTGCAAAATGTTTTTAATTATATAATACTCCCTGCAATCAATTTGACACAGTATAATCATTTGATAAGTGATTTATTTCTTACGAAGATACATATTCACTTTTCTTCAGTCAGTAAATCTCCTATCATTATCACTTTTTTCTAATTTTCTCCCTAAAAATGCTTTAAAAGGCTTCTGCTTTTACAATACTTGAATATATATAATATATAATGGCATGCATAATTATGAGCGACTGTTTATTGGGTACCAGTACACAGGGGATATGTTACAAGTTCCTGGGGTGCAAAAGGGTACCCACATTTAAATGAAAAGGACAGAACAGAAACAACAGATGTATTATAGAGGCGAGAGTGAAAGAATATTGCAACCAGTATACTCACGAATGCCATTCCTGCTTTCAAGGTTGCCAGTCTCGCGAATGTCGTCTTTATCTTATTGGGTGAAGCATAATCGATTGGATTCTTATCTTCCTGATTATATCAGAGAAAGGGGAGTAAAAAAAGGAGAAAATGCAATTATATTATATCATTTGGTGAAAAGGGGAAAGGAGGAGGCCTACTTTTAACGAAAAATCTATAACACAACGTTGCAGGTTCCACTCATTTGGCACGCCTTCAAAGTGATGATAATGTATAAAGCATTATAAACTTCTTCAACCGATATCTGAAAACATATCTTAAACAATTTTTCTTCATCTGTCCTTAAACTAAGGGACAGCACTCTGTGTACTCTGGAAAACTGAGCACTATAATAAATTAAATTGTTATTGTTGTTAATGATCACAAATCAATCCAAAGCTTGTATAACATTGATAAACAGTGTCTATTTGCTGCATGTATGTTAGAAATGTGACATAACCACAAACAGAAAATCTTTGTTGAACAGACAGTAGAGTATATAGAAAGTGAGAAAATGTACCTCCTTTTGCGAAAGACCGTTCGCAGACACCGTAAGTCTTTTCCATGTTCTTTGTACTGCCACGGATTTACTCTCAGCTACACGGAAAAAATACAACGGAACAAAAACAATATGATAACATTACCAACTTATATATTGTGCTACGTAGAATCACTGGACACACAAAATATATACGGGGCCAGTTGCAACCGGTAATGTCAAAATAATGCATAGTGTCATAATTTCTTGATATTATGTGTCGTTGTGACATTATCAATGTAACAGGGCTGAAAGCTATAATCTGGAACGAGAGTTTCCTTCGCCACCCACTTTGGTTTTGCCCTTCACCATGTTATAACCACTTATCGTTTCACTCAAGACATAACAACCTGGAGAATTATCATCTAGGGGGTCACAAAGGTCAGTCAAGACTCATAGGAGTAGGGTGACGAATTTCTCACAACATGCAAATGATTAAAATCTAGAACATACTTTGTGTGTCTTTTTTCCTCGATGTGATCATTTGATCATCTTGTAGGAGATATTTGGGTGATTCCATTTGAACAGATTGCTTCCTGTCTTCAAGATAATCATTGGTAGCATCCTTTAGAAAAAATGAGAGAAAGGAAGGAATATCAGTGATATCAAAACTGTAGTAGAAAATGGTGAGATAAGTTGACGAGAAGAGGAGTTTTACATCTCTTCTTTCACAGGCACCTACGAATCCATGAATTTCAATGCTAAACAAGAAATTACCACAATTATTTTCATCGTCATCGTCAATATCATCATCATCAGTGCCATCACCATCATCATCATCATCATCGACATCAACGTTATAAAAGCCGATATGAACAGCATCATATCAAATTTCATAATGCATAAATGCATTTTCTTTTTATGTTGGGACTTTTCTGTCCTCACTTGCAATGTTTCAGGTCTGAGCAAATTAAAACTAAAAGACATACAATGAATAACACAAGGCTAGTTTAAATTAATTCTGTCGAAATTCCAACGATGACATCTCCATTCATTAATGAATTACTTTTAAGATACACCCTTTTGCAGAAATATCACAAGTTGATGTCTTTCTTACCATGGCGTTCATGGAAAAGAATGTCTTCTCTTTTTTCTCTGGCGGGTAGAGTTTATTTCTCGCGGCTGCTGACCGACTCCGACGCTTCCCGGCTGACAGAACAGCCACTGATCAAAGTGTGAGGAGGAGCAAGAAGAAAGAAACTATTGCATTTAACCGTGTCTTAGTTTCTTATACTTTAAATACAATACGCAGAGACCTTGATCATGTTGGTTTAAAGAATGTGCCATTTTTATGTCCGTTATCAGTATTGTATCTACACATATTGAGAGGAGGACAAAATCCTCTGAGGCCTTTGCATGGGAAGGGTGAAAAATTGACCAGCAGCCCTGTCATGAAATGGAGGTACTGGAGGTCCTGGCTCTGTAAAGGGTTAGGGTAGGGCAATGGTGAGCACGAGGTGGGGTGGGGTGATGTATATCGGCTCCACCCTATGTTCTCGGTGCGCCACTTATTAGTATGTTCTATATTATTTTTGAAGCGGGCGGAAAGGTGTTTCTCAACGAAAACTGTTCCCATCAGGTTTTAAAATGATTCCTGATATTCAGAAAATGCAATTACTAATGTGTTACCCGAAAATGCTATTTTGTATTATAAATTCATTGAATTGTGACACATCTAATCATGATGTTGACTTACTGCTTCGTTTTATGGCTGCATCTTTCTTCCAGCTCTCATCGTGCATGAAGTATCTGTCAGGTAGCTGACCTTTCTTATGTAGAGGCTTCATTTCTCGAATTTCAGCTACTACTGTACATTTACCCTGTACAGAAAAAGTATATAATAATGTTAATCATTATAAATAGCAGTTCACTACTTGGCAAAGAATAAAGAAGAAGACAGATATGTATTATTAAAAAAATGCATCATTGAAAAATATTCGTTCGTTCAAGAAAAATGCATGTTTGATAGCCAAGAGTTTCCGTTTTAAGAAGAGTCAGATATTGGTTGTTTGCTTGATATAAAACAAATTTGAATTTTTACCTCTTTGACGACGTAGATATACTCGCTTGCCATTATGTCCTCAGTGATAACTGTGCCTGGCCTATTAATTAAAAGAAAAATCAAGACAGTTATCCAAATTATGTTTCATTACCACAACAAATCATAGTGTATGCATTTACTCTCTCTTAATAATACTGTAGATCAACGAACTCTGTGATAACTGTACCTGGCCTATTAATTAAAGGAAAATCAATACAGTTATATATTACTAGTAATATGTTTCATTACCACAATAACTCATAGTGGATGTATTTCCTCCCTCCTAGATCAACGAACGGGAATCGTCAACGAATCAACAAAATGGGATTTGCAATTGGCTATTGAAATTGACCTTGGGTTGATATTTCGAAAGTCTTTGTGATTATGTTGTATGCCTTTATCCACCTTCACCTTGTTCTTATACCGCTTCTTCATTGTCGTGTCTTGTGCGTTTTGACCGAAATATATTAACACTTAAGACAATAAAATGACAGGGTTGGTTTTGAAAACTTACTTGAAGAATTTGGTATAGATGGCTTTGGGTTGTTTCCTAAGAGTCTCTTGAGTAGCTGAGATGTATATATCGTGGGCGTGGCAAAACTCGATTAGTTCATCACGCTTCTGTTCCAAAGGACGCTTGATGATGTTATCAAAATCCTACCAAGAGAAAACAAAATTGTAAAGTCATTTCGATGTTACATTACGACATTGATTCTAGTTTATATTGAATTATAATGTTATCTATATTGACTGTTGTTTTGGGAGTGGATTATTGAAACCAATAATTTAGCTGATTCTACGAACATTGAAAATGGTAATTTGTTAATGGTCTTTAAATAGTTTTCGTAATTAAAGGCTCTCGTGTGACAGCATTAAGAATCTTGTGGTTTGGAAAGCAAGAAAGGCAGACAAAATTGAAGCATTTCACTATTTCTCATTATCATGAATGATTGTTAAGAAAAAATATCTAAGCTTTTGCTACCGTGCATTCTCAATAAGAAAGTAATATTCAAACCTGTATCTATTCCCATTTGATTGAAACGTTTTAGTCGTCGAATAATTGGACTGATTTTATGTGAAGATGTACTTACGTCTCCATTTATAAGAAGTACCTCCACTTCATCCTTGCATACAACGCTAGCAGAACGTACTGTGTTGTGCAGAAGGCTGTATTCCTTTAAAAAAACATATGCATGTAAACATTTTAGAGAGTTCGATGTGTTCAGCTGTATACGATTAACTTGTTCTTTCTTCAGAAGATACCATCTAAAGCGTTTTATCGCATTATATATTTACCCATGTCATAATGCCATCTTTCTATTAAAAAAATTAATGATTGTATAATGATTGTAAAATGAATGATATTTTCGAATATGAATTAACGTCATTTTCTTTTCATTGTATGCATATCTATTTCTTACGTCGTTACCATTATTGTATAATTACCACCATCGTTATCATTATAATTATCATTCATATGCAAGACCTACTTCAGAATCATCATGTTCATCACCACCACCACCACCACCAACGCCTACAAAGTCATCATCATCACCATCACCGTGGTCACTACCACCACTACCACCACCATCATCATCATCACCACCACCACCACCACCACCCACCACCAACATCATCATCATAATCACCATGGTCTCCACCACCACTACCACCACCACCACTACCACCATCATCATCGTCACCATCATCGTCACCATTATCACCATCATCGTCACCATCATCATCATCATCATCATCATCAAATATCAACACCACCCGCATTACATCCTTCAAAGGAACAGAATGAATGAAATAATACTTACTCCGAATGATTCTCCCGACGTCAACTGCGTGATCGTCCTGACAAACGTCTCTCCATTCCTTGGATCGGTCTCCTTCTGATTCACCAGGCATGTACCAGAAAGGACGATGTAGAAACCAGAGGCTACGTGACCTTCCTTAAGCACGATCCTCCGAGGCTCGAACCTATGACCAAACATAGAAATTTAATTCCCTTACATCATTAACATTATAAACTAACAAATTATATTGGTGTCGATTAAGATTTGATAACTTCATGGATTCTACACAAACTTTCAGTGGCGGATACAGGATTGTCTTGCAAGTGGACACAAACACTAACTAGCAACTATAGTACACTGTTTTTCTTTTGCGTTTTGAAGGTAGGCCTGATTTTTTTACCCACAGGGGGCCATGCCCCCTCCCCCCGAATCCGCCAATGGCCTTGTAAATTATGTGTAAAGACCCAGACTACACTTTTTTTAAGACCATTGCACTACCACCCGAACAACATCCCCTTATTGATATTTATAAAAACTTAGTCTGTACACACTTGATTTGTATAAACGTATTCATTTTCGATGCACGACCAATATCTATGTTTGATTGTTTCTGTTTTTGTTTTTGTTTTCTGTCGGCCCAAAATTGTCTAATTGATTTTGTCTAGATTTATGAATTTATATATCTTTTGGGGTATCTATATACAATCATGTAAATACCACAAATTTCCATTGGTAAATGGACAACAACTATTAACCATTATGAACCTTGAACCTTATATAATCGGAAAAGAATACCAAACGTTGTTGATCTAATCTTTTCTAGACCTGTAAGAAAAGTTGAGTCATGTTTACCTCAAGTACTCCATGTACTTGACGAGTGCAACCTGTGTCTCGGGCTGATATTCGGTGAAAGCTTTATTCTTCCTCAAGAGAGCCATTACCTAGAAATAATAATCGTCATATAAACCATTCAAACTTAAAAGTATATATGTTATTACGAATAATCATACTGATCTGTTGAAGCATAATATAAAATACCCAGAAGTTGTGTTTCCGGACGGGTTGTGAAACCGCAACTTAAGAACTTTACAAACAATATTTCATAATATTTCATAAATATTCTAAGACTTATGTTGAACAACATCATAAAGGACAAGTATTCACGATGATTAGTGCTATTTGATGAATGTTTTTCGTTCAATCTGATGGCAAAAGAGAAGGCTTTATGATTTGTTAAATGTCCGGACACCCAAACCCTATCATAAATAAGGCATAAGCGTAGGATGACCCAGGGAGACTTCATAAGGAAATAAGATAATTATGGTGACCGACGACCAGATAAAATTAAGAAAAGTAGAACCAGATAAGGAGGAAAATGATAGACAGGTAGGTACGAAAGTTAACCATAAGTTACTGATAAACATTTATAATAATCCTCTGAATATTAAGAATACAGTTAGACATGGCTGATCGTTACTTCTTTAAGATATTGACAAAAATGTCAAGAAATCGGAAAACTCACCACTTCAATGTCTGCTCGCGTCCTCTGTTCTGGTCTTAGAGAAAGAATCATCTTCAACTTCTCCGATCCTCTCGTCTGCACAAAAATATTTTTGTTTGTTTTTAAATGAAAGAAATATAGGTGTATCATACGGTATAGGCTATATTCATTACAATCTCATGCCAGATTTAGGAAATTCTATTTATCTTGTTGAACCATGTTTAATTTTACAATGATATTCATGGCTGATGGACAATAATTGAGATGCAAAAGCCACCCCACCCACATACACACACACACACACACTCTCTCTCTCTCTCTCCATCTCTCCATCTCTTTCGCTCCTCTCTCTCCATCACCTACACAATGTGTGTGCTTTTTCGTTTGATAGAATCGCATTCTCCTTAAAATAATTTTATGTAGCCGAGTTAAATTTTGACCAAGAAAATATAATTACTTTCCTGAAGAATTTGATTACCAGGGAATCGTTTCAGGAAAACGTGAAAAGTAGAAAACACCGACATCCAATTGGCATTGAAACGCGGGTTAATATTGCAACCTATGCGTTTCAAGGATGTCGGTGAATCTGTACTTATGATGGTTTCGTGAAACACTGCCACAAAAAACCTTAAGCTATAAAAGATTTTGGGTTTTTCTTACCACTCTGAGTTTGGAGAACATGATGAGATCGAAAGCTAAATTCTGTTCTAGATCAGCTCTCAGATTGAGGTGCATCTCATGGAGGGACCATTGTTTCGTTGTTTCGTCTTTCACGTAACTGTCGGACATAGAAAGGAATTCGATGACGATGTATATTGTGATGATGGCGAATGAATAATTTTGCAAATACCTATACTAGTCTTGCCATGAATTCTGACTGAGCTATATACATTTAATATCACCGTATATGAAAATGACGCCAGATAATGCATACATCCTGATATGGAATTATATACGAGATAATGATAGATAATTTGATTTGAATTATTTATTTACCACTCATGGGTCGGAATGCTTTATCAGCTAATAGCTTTTTATCCAAGACATTACATAATTGTATTAGTTATCGAATTTAAACAATCGTAACCTTCTTGAAGAATGCTTTAAATATTGATATGAATGCTAAACAAAACAATAGTAGGCCTACATGTTTAAATCTCCTGGTTGGAGTAAAGATCAAATCGGCTTGAAAACGTAGACAATCGCACGACTGGTGTGACGTCACTGCGATTTGGAGTCGAATCGGCCTTTTCTCCTATAGGAGAGCTTGCAATACCCTGAAATTTCGATTTTAATACTAACATGATTATTCAAAACTTGATCGTTGAGATTTTACATGTGTGAATGTCCATATCAAATAATATTAAATTATTCTAAAGTCGGGCCGTGGTCAGATCGTATACTGTAGTATATGATGGGCTTTAGAATTTTAAATATAATTGAGTGTAATTTGAATTTTACCTTTTCATTGAGAGACAAATCCCGGCTATGACTCGAACTGTTTTACAAACCCGGCGAAACTTTTCTCTCGCCTGTAACCATTCAATAAGAGAGAGAGAGAGAGAGAGAGAGAGAGAGAGAGAGAGAGAGGTCAATGTGACGTAAAAATAATTCAAAATTTCGAACTGAATAAAAGGTAATTAGGTAAAATAACAAATAACAACATTGTAACTTGTCTCTCTCTTAAAGCTGAATTTACTACCCCATTTTATATTCTTATCTTAATTTCATGTCGACTATATAGGTATGTATTATATGAATCAAAGTAAACGGTGGTTTATTAATCTTCAATCAAATATCATAGTGATTAGTGGATATGGCATGGCGCTGATGAAGAGATAGGTTATCCTAGGATATCTTGCACTGGTCAAACATTCCGCTGTAACAAGAGGCAACTATCTCAGCGATCGCTTAATCCTACGGAGATCCGTATTATTTTGCGTTCTGAAAGATCTTGTATGCTTAAAAGACTTACAAGTAAACTAACAAGTGAGTCACATGGCATGATATGTGCTTTAAATGCAAACTACAAAGGTTATTTCAACCTCAGTTATAAGTGTAATTGTGTCGCAAGTGTCGCAAGTTTCACAAAAGCCATTTTTGCAAGCATATACAATGGATTATGATAACTCACAAAAATGTATTTCATACATGTCAGATTTTATTTCAGAATCCGACCTCTGACATAATACATATATTCCGAATCTGAACTTGAATCTGAATGTAGTACCAATTCTCGGTATTTTGGATGTATCGATATTACTGCTGATTATGACACACATTAATCATAATCATATTGATATCAATCACTCATTTATCGAATGAAAACTAAATGAGCCCTTTATTAAACACCTGAAAGAAATATTACGAGATATATACCAAGTAAAGATTTTGACGTCCAGTATCCAACACTTGCTCAAAATAAATTGTGAAAATCATATACTTTATAGCTTGTGGACCATTTACAAATTGAGCGTCGATCGGACTGTCAAAGGAATAGACAACAGAATCGTTGGTTCCAAACAAAGTTTCCACAGAGAAATGTTTAAAAGACAATTAATTCGACCAGAAAACATCTTTTTTTTCTCAAAAGAGTTGTTACGTGTATTATTCTTTTGTTAATGATAAATCAAATGTTTGGCAAAAGTATGATGCTTTTGTGATTATTTAACTTTGATTTGTATCATTATATCTTTGAAAGTAAACCATGTATAATTAATAAAATCCTCTAAAGAGGCAAAGAAGAAAACATATGGGTATCAATGATTTCAGATTATTCGCCAAGATGATACACCTGTTGTCGTAATGCAAATCAATTCAATTCATTTATTTTTCTCTTTCAATCTTTCATATTTACAATGATGGTACATTTTAACATATTCACATATTTATATACATATAGATCAATTTGCACAATACAATACATTAAAAAACAAAACATGAAATTTAAAGGAAAGGAGGGCCGACTAAAAAGCAGAGCTTGTAGGGTAGCTTATATCCCTTGATTTTGGCAACAGTAATGTTTGGAAACAATAAAGCAACAGCATGTATGCAGTTCCACTAAAGTTCTTGTTTTGCCCTTATTTCTGTCACCGCCATGCAGAACTACAGCTCCGAAAACTCACCCCTTCTACCGGTCTCGCCCCAAACTTCCAGATGATATAGTCACTTTGAGATACCGCATTTCTCCTTCTACCAACTGGTCTTGTATTACAATCTTCCCCACTCCATCCTTTAAAAATGGGATGCATTGATTTACTTGTTCCGCCTCGTGAACGACGGTTCTTTCTAACATCTCCTTCCAAATCCACGGATTCACATGGCAAATCGGGCGAAATCATTGTCAGTCAGATTACCTCATTCCTTCAGAAACTTGGCCAAGAACTGGACGAAAGACTAGGAATGCAGTGCGTCTTTACAAATTGAGAGCTTGAAACTTTTCCAACAAAATCATAAATGAATGAAATATTTGTTGTACTCATGAACATCTAAGGGCGTCTGTTTTCCCCAAACGAACCAGAAATTGTGATATCAAGATTGACAGGTGGTAAGGTCGTGGGGCAGCAGGTGGCGACCTGGTTAATTCAAATACAATGGTAATCCATACCTCATTTAAGAATCAAGGTCCTATCATTTGATTACAAATATTGATCAGAAATTCTCCGAGTCGAAGAGCCGCGCCCGAAAGTTTATGAAAGGGTCTCATCAAAAGCTGCTCTCACAGAAAATGTCAACGACATCCAAAAAAATAGATGTTATTGTGTGTAAATACGGCGAAAAGACAACTCATTTCAAATCCAGTCTTCACAAGTCCAACCTGAACAACAACACCAAATCGTTGTCTTATCTACCATCGATATTCCTCAAATACCGTCAAACGTGACAAATCAGAACTCATATGGGTTCGTCTAGACAAAGAAATAGTCATCATTGTTTCAACGAAACTAATGAGCTCCAATATTATAGGCTATAAATGACCTTTCGCAGTCCCTGGTTTCCGGGAAACGGAATCATTTTAGTGAACATCATGACATCTTAATTAGTACTGTACTCGACTATCTTGGTAAACCTTCCGACAGTCTTGTCCAGCAAAGTCCGGACAAGATTCGTAATGACCACTGACTAGGATTGTGTAAATAAAACTGTTTGTAGACAGTCTAAATAAATATCAGGCTTATTTTCAGACCTCGAAAAAAAAGCCCGTCGTTCCCTATATGACTGGAAGATAAATTTTGGTTTGTTGAGTCAAGGAATTATCAGGTTGGCTAATATCTCCTTGGTCGAACCAGTTTTAATCTTGATTTTTTTTTTCTCGACAGACAGTACGTACCACCATTAACGTTTCAAGGTGATACAGAGCAAAGGATCGAAAAGCTTTTGCTCCGTCTCTTTTTGGAGTTTCTTTATACATGAAATTTGATTTATCTCTTTTTGGCTTCTGATTCTTTATTATGTGACTTAAAAGAAAAGCATCTTAATAGAACACTATAATTCTTAGTGTTGTAACGATCTATAACAATAATGGGCAAAGTGGAGTAAGCCTGCAAAGAAGATTATTTTTGCAACTGAGAGAGAGAGAGATTATCTGGTGTTGTACTTTAAATTCGCATCACTGCTTGCCTTTCACATAATTTGATAAAAATGTGTTTCTTTAAATCCAGAATCCAGCTAGAATTGGAAATCTGACCCGTCATTAGGAGAAGCACAAACACAAAGAAACAATTATTGTCTACATAATATTTACAAGCGCTTAAAAAACAAAAAACAAACATACCATATATAAAACAGCACCACCGCATGTTTTTGTTTTCTTTCCCATTTATTTTTTGATTTATTTGGATTGGTCACTATTTATATCCCTCCTCCATTCATTACCACAAATTATTTCACCGAGGCCTACAGCTTTACACGCTTGCTTTCGTGTAGGTCTCATCATAATTCTCTCAATTGAATCAGTACTCTATATTGACCACTTATCTTTACGTTATTTATTATGTATCATTCATTGTTATTTCATCACAAACGAAAAAACTTGTACTTTATTTTGAAATGTATATGTAACATGAGAAATAGGAAAATAATTGAAATAAAATTAAATATAATGAATGATGACAACTTACCGTTTCTGCCGGCCGATTGAAGCGAGTATTCTGATGAGGGATAAAGAAAAGGAGGAAAAGGGAATAACATTATTAATTGTATCAATAATTGTAGTAATTATTGAAATCAATGGTGACGAACAGATATAATGCGAAAGATAACTTGTTTAAGATATGGACAAACCTTGCAGATACATGATTGTATAAGTATGACTATAGTCTTAATGGACAGATAGAGTGTTGCTTTCGAATTGTGTATTGTTGTATTTTCAAGAAAATAACTGTGTTATTAACATGATTAAGTGACCCATAATAACCATCAAAAAAAAATTGTTAGAAAAAATGTCGGCAATTCATCACTCTCTTTCATTCATCATCTTGCTTTGATTTGATGTCGTTTACTGAGAATAAAATCAAAGCATAGAATAATAAAAAGAGAATAGCTGTGAATTAGTTGGCGGCTCGTTCAAAAACAGTGATTGAATATCATCACAGCTAAATGCCCATTTGGAAAAAGAAAAAAAATATAAACATGTATTAGATAAACCTACATGCAAGCCCATGCTATTTTATTTCGTACGTCTGATAATTGAATTAATTTACAAGCGCTAACAGAGCTTTAATCAGAACAAATATGAAGTAAATACATTATTAGTGTCCACTTGATATGTTCATCAAGCATGATTCTTGGTTACAATAATATGGGACGCCAAGTTATCCGATAATTTGGACTTGCCCGAAAAGTTAGAAAGATGAAAAAACTGAATACAAATTTAGCGTAGACTAAACTGAATCTAAACTCGTACATTGTATACAATAATTGATCAAAATATGAGTTTCGTAACATTACATTTGTATATGAATTTGAGAGGAAATTCGGGTGACATGAAAACAAAACAATTAAAAAAAACACTTTATACTGTCTTTGGATAACTAAAAAGTATCACCATAATTTGCTTCTATCGAGTGACTTTATTTGTAAGAGATGGTTATAGGACACCTACCCCCTGGACATCCACCCCGGATAACCACCCCAGTTAACTACCCCCTAGGACAACTACCCTCTAGGACAACCACCTTCTATAGGACGACTACCCCATTGGGACAACTATACCCCCCGGAAAACTACCCCCCAGTAAACTACCTCCAGGACAACTACCCCATAGGACAACTACCCCCGGACAACTACCCCCTTGGACAACTAGCCCCGGACAACTACCACCCGGACAACTACCCCTAGACAACTATCCTATGGGGTAGTTGTCCGGATGGTTTTTGTCCTCGGGGGTTGTTGTCCTAGGGGGTAGTTGACTGGGGTGGTTATCCGGGGGTGGATGTCCAGGGGGTTGGTGTCCGGATACGATGTAAGAGCCACTCATTGACACCATTGATTCCGTCATGGTTCAAGATCTGAAGTCTTCAACACGTGTGATACGAAGTATATTTAGGGCAATTAACAGAGAAAACCACAGAGCATATTCATGGACTTATTCTCTCAGTTCCCTCAGAACAATAGGTTATCGGAGAGAAAATCGAACCGAGAAGAGACACTCCTTCAGAGGAAAATAAAAATGCCCTGGATCGATATTGACGAGAGTGAAACTCTGCAGGGAATCTATTCATTGTATAGAATCGTCTGAAGACAAAGTTGATCTAAATAAGATAAACTTTGACAGGTATAGGTCAATATATTTCTATTCAGCATTCTTTTACCCCGCCATTGTCAAACTGTAGTACACTGGGTCTGTTTGCAGTATGCTGTCAATACGGGCTTTTGAATGGGTTCAAGAGAAGTGACAAAGATGGGTCTATCCCTCAAAAATACTTAGGAAAACGAAACAAAAACTTTTGTCGACTGTGTGAAATCATCTGTTGTTATGTTGACGGTAGTATGTAAATTGATTCACTTTAACCAGAACATTATGCGTAGCATGTTTCCGGTTGGGGGGGGGGGCGGCGCTGGTTTTACTCGACAGGAGATAAACAGTTACCGAATCAAATAATGTGTTTAGAGAGCAGTAACTTTTCTTCCCCATCAATATTCTCCACCTTTCTCTCTCTCTCTAATAATGAATAATAAATAACTTCCATTCCTAGCGTTGCTTTAAAAACAACTTTCATACAATGGCGAAAAAAGACTCCCAGGCCCCCACGGAATAACACGTAAATGTGTCTAGTTTTCGATTTAATTACCCTTTTGGGAATACAACCAATCGACGCGAACCATTCTCAAATGTGTCTTCAGTCGCGCCAATGTGTTACAAAATCGATTCGCTTTATTGTGACATCTCACGTCACGAATGTTGTCTGACTATGTTGAAGAAATAAGTGATACCCCACGCAGATAAAAGGAAGACAATAATACCTGAACAATAGATTGAGAGAATGTTTTTTGGAACGGGAGAAAGATGAGAATGTACAGCTTCTGAAAAGGCGGTTTCCTGCTTTTCTAATCTTACTATAGAAGAAGAAAAAAACTGTCGCAGATCAGAAATGTACGATGTATTGCGCCTCAATATAATATAATTATATTTGATTATGATATCTCCATTCTTATCATGACAATTTTTGCCCTTAAGCAATCTTTCAGAGCGATAGACAGCATTATCCCTTATCTAATATCATAATAATTATGTGTCAACAAATCCAAAGCTATAATACATGTATAAACCTATTCAGGGGTTATGACAAAACCCAAGGGCGAAGCAGTCAAAAATGCACTGTATCCAGCTTTCTCAGTCTCCCTTCTGAAATACATGTATATAATAATTACAGCAACTCTCGTTTATCTACAAGTTCCATGAGAATCCCATTTCATCTCTTTCCTCTCATTAAAGAATTATAACGATTGATTGACCTGCTGACGGAAATAAAGCTCAGGGAGCAGAAGAAGAAGAAGAAGAAGAAGAAGAAGGAAGAGGAGGAGATGGAGGAGGAGATGGAGGAGGAGGAGAGGGAGGAGAGGGAGAAGAGGGAGGAGGAGGAGGAAGAGGAGAAAAAGGAGAGGAGGAGGAAGAGGAGAAAAAGGAGGAGAGGGAGGAGGAGAGGAAGATGATGAAGAAGAAGAAGAAGAAGAAGAAAATAAGAAACAAAAGATGAAGAAGGAGATGAAGGAGGAGTAGAAGGAGGAGATGAAGGAGGAGATGAAGGAGAAGAAGAAGACGACGACGATGACGACGACAAAGAAGTAGAAGAAATGAAGAAGATGAAGAAGAATAAGAATATGTGAATATATTTATCGCTTTTGATATTATTGGTCCAAGAGTTTTGCTAAATACAGTTAAATTTGTAGAGATCGTGACAAAAATGAAAAATCACGTACTACATTGCAAATGATTTCGATGCGAAAAAGGATTTATAGTAACTAATTCAATGTTTGCACCACGTTTCGGTTTCTTTGTAATGATAACAAAATTAGAATCAAGGTTATAATTTTTGAACATTGTGATTTAACTTACTTTATATTGGGACAACCTTTTCAGCCTCTCTTTCCGCGAACGACGAGCGAGTGACTCTCCGTGGTGCGAAGGCGATGACGATCTCCTCCCATCGTTAGACGCAGAGCTAAGACTCCGCTCACGACCACCGGTTAGTCCTCCATGCGAGTCGGCTGTCATCATAGTCACATCGAAAACGCTCTGTTTACGACGCTGGTCGTCATCAGCCTTGCTGGAATTTTCATGTTGTGATTCCTCCTCTGGTTCGACGATCGTTGTCGTCACTGCGACCTGCGCGTCGCTATTTGTTTTCTCGACATCGTTCAGGTTCTCATCGACTTCTACTTTCTTGGGATGATAATCTTCACTAGTCACATGCATGCGGGGTTTTGTGGTTAAAGTTGGAACTCGTCTCCCATCTCTTTTGCCATCTTTGGCAGCTGTAGCTGTAGCATCCCCTGTCCAACCATCGTGTTTGGTATCAATGTCATTGTCCGTCCCGTCCCCGTTTGTATGACCCTCCATGGTTCGTGTCACTTTGCTAACATTTTGGTCTTTACCCACAATAATCTCTTCGACATCGCTATCAATAGTAGAATCTCGTCTCCTCGACAAGGAAGATGACGTCCGTCTGCCCAGTCGACTACCGGGACGACTACTACCAGGTCGGTTTCCCAGTGGAACACTCTCGGGCCGCTGTATCGCGTAGCCGTATTTTTCTCGATCTGGAGATCGATGACGCCGAGCGACAGGGCTTGACTTCGGTCTACCTTCACGGTATTTAGCCATTTGTCTTTCTCTCTGTGTCGATGTGGTCGTCGTGTGACCTGCTGTTTGAGGTCGAACCCATGGTTTTCGGTACTGATTAATGACACCAATTCGATCTTCCCGAGGGGTGCAAGCTCTGCTCCCGGGTCTCGACTCCCCATGATCATTAAAATGCTCCTCCTGTTTCATCGTATGTTCGTCTACTTTATCGACGTCCCTTTCGTCAACCGCTTGCACTGTTGACGTCGAAGGAGGCCTTGCATTAGATCCAGGGGCAGATCCTCGACTCGAAGGTGGACGATGTGAAACATTCCCTGAATATTTCTTGTGAAAACTGGACTGCTCCATCACTCAAGCACAAGAGATATAGGTTTTCGTAAAAATCATGGTCATCACTTGCTATTTAGTAAGGTTTACTTTAAACCACTCAAATTCTTACGATTGTACATTGTAAAAGCGGCAATGTAACAACGTTATCATTTACTGTTCATTCGCATCTGAATACACACACAAAACATGATAAACGTACTCCAAAGTCCAAGAAGATTTGTTGTGTGTTGGTTTCCAAGCAGTCCCGAGACGTAAAGTCCCAAACATTGACCAAGTTATTGAGATCTTTTAGGCTATTTCTTCCAATGCCATATAAAACATCAAACGTTTAGCATTGGATAGCGCAAAACGGGATGATACATTACTTCCGTATATATAGAAGACGATAGTTTAGCGATGGTGTCACTGCGTCCAGTCTTCAATTCCTTCATTCCAACAACTGATTAAAGCCCTTCAAACGAAGGTGAATTTTAATCCAAATGTAACGGGCACCATGCAGAAAGAATTGGCATATTTACCGTTCGCTCATTAAATGTTCTTTCCACACGTTTATTTGTTGACACGTAGTTGTCTTTATGACTCCTTCACTTTATAAGGGTTCCAGTAGCATGTGGTATACAGCTATAGTAGATGGCTCCGGTTTTCTTTATTGAAATCTTCTCTAGCGTATCACTGCGCTTTATAATGAGAGGGTTAAATTCCTTTATTACATGGTGCACCCGTCCCCTTTTATTCAAAAGGACCAATTCCGATGGATTGTATTCGACTGATATGCTCCGAATGATTTGAAATGAGCGCACTTTGTTCTGTTGCCCTGGTGATGGGTCTATCAATTGCATGTAGCGGTACTGCGTTGGTCTATCATGTACGAAGTTCATCTAATGTTGAACTGGATGTTTGCCAGGTGATTCGTAACAACGCGATGTTTTCTTGGTCGACCGTTTACCGTTTGAACAAAGAAATGATATGAGAAGTTGGAAAGATAATTGAATTATGATTTGGGATAATGGCTCGACACTTTTAACAAGTTTTTGAGACAAGTATATACATTTGAACTTGGACATTTACATGAAAGATGAATCAATGATATCAATATTTATTCATAACCAAACATAATACTGCTATCATAGGTTTGTTCAAACTCTTGGTATATTCCTGATTTTTTTTATCTCGATGTAAATGTATGCTATCATTGCTATGTATTTCTATTTTCTGTTATCTATCTGTCCATTTCTCCATCTACCAATTTTTTGTTCATTCGTTCGTTAACTGTCTGGTCTTTTCCCTTTAGTTGCGCCTTGTTTTCTTCATTAAAAAAAGAATGTTTTTATCAATTAAAATTTGTTGACGAAGGCAAAGTCAAGATCCACCATCTCGTCATTTTTGTAAATGCATTACACTGTTCTGTTCATGCTGCAGATGTACAGATCGTGCTACATAGAGGAAAGACGATGTCACAGTGGATCTCGTCTTCCTCCGACAAAAGTTTTTGAAGGGGTCACACCCACTTTCTAGCCAACGCCCTCGATGATGTCATCATGTCTTCTCGCTTCATGAAGATCAACATGACGGAACAAAACACTGTCGCGTCATCTTTTTGATAATCGCAAGGTTGCAGTGACAATCGACATCAAACAATTTTAACTTCATTTCACTAACCACAGTTTCTGAATGAGCAATTCAAAATGCTGTAAGGTTTTACAAGCAATGACTTTGCTACAACAAGCCCATCAATATTTTACTATCAGCAAGGCTTGATTAATCAATATTTCTTCAGCCGCTTTGTTTTTGTCGCCATGATTTTAATCAACAACATTATGTTCACAAGAAAGGAATCGATAACCTTTGACGCATAACACAATAATGGTGTCACGCATATAGATGAACCAACGAACCGGGATGCCCAGTTTACCTCCAAGATGTTAATCTAGCACGCTCCATTTCGAACTTGAATTCTACTGTTAATCGATTTATCCTATATTTCAACAATAACGCATTAAACATGATAAGCAAGTACAAATACATAATCAATATTATTATCAAACCGTTTTACTAAATACGAAAGTACGTGTACCAAAATAATAATTTGTATACAAATATGATTTTACCTTAAGATAATTTCATATATATTTCTATATTCTATATTCAGTTTTCTATATTCTATATACAATTTTCTTTCTTCTATATTTTCTATATTCTATATTATTTTGTTCTACATTCCTCCGTACTACATAATATAGTAAACATATATTTCAAGTTCATTTTGAATTGGTGAAGGAAACAATATGTTCATTGAATTGAATTGGAGAAGGAAATACAATTATGTTCATTGAACCGAGTACTCTTACGAGTAATTAATTTAAAGGGCAAGTCCACTCCAAAAATAACTTACTTTCAATAGAAGCAGAAAAAATCAGACAAGCCAATCAAAAAAAAGTTTGACAAAATAGGAAAAAGTGGTAAAGGGTATGATGAGAAGGAAACAAAAAATTTAGAGAAGAGATATTGAAGGTCAATGCTGCAGAAAGGGATTAAAGTCGCCTTAAAATTTGATAGAACCCAAAGCCATATTTACCCCAGCACATTAACCGAAAATACGGTCGCGAATACTTTCGAGAAATTAACTTGAGGACAATTTTAGTACCATTTCGCCTGTACATAAATCACTTTCGAATTACTTTATATTATGTAAAACTGTTCTGCCTGTTTGGATTACGTAATGTGTGTCATTGTCACGGTAGTACATTTCAGTAGGTGGTGCACAATGCTACTGAACTTGCCTTCGGTTGATTTTTTCGAAAGTCTGTGCGATCGTGTTATATGCTTTTATTAAATATCGTTTTGATGACGGAATAACACATTCTTACCATAATAAAAGTATATTTATTTCCCCCCTCCCAAACTGGAAAGTCGATATTTGGGCTAGAGGCGTCAGCCCCTGAAATGTGCAAATACTCCTATAAAATGAATCGATGGGTATGCCACACTTTCAGCAACATACTCTGTTTGCAAAATAAATGAACAGATATAATAACAATTATGTAGTAATGAAATTGTCATTTAGAATATCATTTTTGTAAATGTGCGTATCCCGATAAGTCGTACGATTACAACACAACTCGGTGTAACATCATCTTTATGAATCGTAAGATACATCTATTTCAAAACGCCTCTCCCACGATTACAATTACACTATATATAACTTTAAAAATGAGGGGGAAAAACACCCCGCGACAATGATGGACATGAAAATCACAGTAACAATAATATTAAGTGACCTTTGAATTCCGGGATAGTCCGTTATAAATGCAGCATGACATGTAATCGTGATCTTTAACATGATTACGAGTTAAGTGTTGTTTATTAAAGTCCAGGATTTAAACTGTTATCATGTAACAGTTCATAGATAAAAATGATATCAGCGAATATTACATTGTTGCAGTGCTGTGCAAATATGAATAGTCTATTTATGTTAGCTGCATGTCTCCGACGCCTGTCTCTCTTTTTGCAATCACACTT
>JAVYIG010012978.1:0-50088 GCA_035222895.1 Strongylocentrotus droebachiensis | reverse complement strand
CTCTTTACCCAAGGCTGTGTGTCTTTGTTGAGCATAAAATGATTCTGCTCGGGTATGCAGGCCAGTTGTTAGCCCATATTGGGCTTGAATAGACTTGAATTTGAAAGACCCTTTGTTTCACCTCGCGAAGTTTGGGCGCTTTCATATGAGAAGTAAAACCCTGCCCATCATTTAATTCATGTTGTAAAGTTGTTAACAGACTGGAAAAGGATAGCATGGGAGTGTACAGAGTGAATAGAAGGATAGCATGGGAGTGTACAGAGTGAATAAAAGGAAAAAAAGTAGTACTGATGATGTAAAAAACTTGTTTAACATGGCAATAAGGGACTCTTGAATGTAGTTTTAAAATTGGACATGGCTTTGGGGCTAACGCTATCGGCCGCAGGCCACGCTGACGACCGCCAGCTAGCTGACGACCGCCAGCTAGCTGACGACCGCCAGCTAGCTGACGACCGCCAGCTAGCTGACGACCGCCAGCTAGCTGACGACCGCCAGCTAGCTGACGACCGCCAGCTAGCTGACGACCGCCAGCTAGCTGACGACCGCCAGCTAGCTGACGACCGCCAGCTAGCTGACGACCGCCAGCTAGCTGACGACCGCCAGCTAGCTGACGACCGCCAGCTAGCTGACGACCGCCAGCTAGCGACCAGAAAAAAGAAGAAAAAAAAGACCCCCCCCCCCCAAAAAAAAAAAGACCCCCCAAAAGGGGCTCCCTAACAGTTTTTTTCCTACACTCAGCTGCTACCCCCCCCCCTCACCATAGGCTATTGTGGGCTTTAAAACAAAATACACTAGCTGGGGATCGAACCCGATACCTTCCACTTACTAGGCGGTTGCTTATCCACGAGACCACTTTGCCTCACCACTTTACCTGGTTCACTTTAAGTTCTTAACACTGTGCTTTTGAAAAGAAAAAAAAAAGACCCCCCCCCCCAAAAAAAAAGACCCCCCAAAAGGGGCTCCCTAACAGTTTTTTTCCTACACTCAGCTGCTACCCCCCCCCCCTCACCATAGGCTATTGTGGGCTTTAAAACAAAATACACTAGCTGGGGATCGAACCCGATACCTTCCACTTACTAGGCGGTTGCTTATCCACGAGACCACTTTGCCTCACCACTTTACCTGGTTCACTTTAAGTTCTTAACACTGTGCTTTTGAAAAGAAAAAAAAAAGACCCCCCCCCAAAAAAAAAGAACCCCCAAAGGGGCTCCCTAACAGTTTTTTTCCTACACTCAGCTGCCCCCCCCCCCTCACCATAGGCCATTGTGGGCTTTAAAACAAAATACACTAGCTGGGGATCGAACCCGATACCTTCCACTTACTAGGCGGTTGCTTATCCACGAGACCACTTTGCCTCACCACTTTACCTGGTTCACTTTAAGTTCTTAACACTGTGCTTTTGAAAAGAAAAAAAAAAGACCCCCCCCCAAAAAAAAGAACCCCCAAAGGGGCTCCCTAACAGTTTTTTTCCTACACTCAGCTGCCCCCCCCCCCCCTCACCATAGGCCATTGTGGGCTTTAAAACAAAATACACTAGCTGGGGATCGAACCCGATACCTTCCACTTACTAGGCGGTTGCTTATCCACGAGACCACTTTGCCTCACCACTTTACCTGGTTCACTTTAAGTTCTTAACACTGTGCTTTTGAAAAAGAAAAAAAAGAACCCCCAAAGGGGCTCCCTAACAGTTTTTTTCCTACACTCAGCTGCCCCCCCCCCCCCTCACCATAGGCCATTGTGGGCTTTAAAACAAAATACACTAGCTGGGGATCGAACCCGATACCTTCCACTTACTAAGCGGTTGCTTATCTACGAGACCACTTTGCCTCACTGCAATTACCTGGTTCGCTTTTAGTTGTTAACACTTTCTGATGCTTATTTAATGATTGTTATGTTTTGAAACAGGTGCATTCAAACTAACATGCCATTGAAAGTAACATTTCGTTGAAGCTAACTTAGAATTGCAGTGCAGCTGTATTTAGGCACTGCTCATTGTTATTCATATTAAAGATGCAGGCTATTCGATTCAGTTTTTTTTAATAGCTCGCATCGGCTATATTTGAATATTTACATAACAAACTACTCAGCTCTTTCTAACATGGCATCAATTGATGAATTGAAGAAAAGAACGGGCACTCCCTTCATTGAGTGGATACTTTTGTTATTGCGAGGATTTCCAAATAGGTAGAAATAGCATTCCTGACATTGCAACAATGACCGCATTATTTTGATGTATTGTCCCTAAAGGTATGGCTCTTTCTCCTTGTCTGCATGGAGGACAAGCTCTTGCAATACGCCTACATGAACAGAATAGACTGGCTGTAGTGTCATTTCAAGGAAGGAAAACAACTTAAGTTCAAGACAGTTCAAAATAATGTTGGGAGATGGAAAGTAAAATGATACCGTTTTAAAAACCAGTTAGATATGTTTTTTGGACAAGAAGCAGGAGATAATTCATTGCTCGGCAATCTGGACTGTATTTGAAACAGAGCATCCAATATTCCTGATATTTAATAGTATACTGTCAATGAAAAAATATAACTAAATTAAAAAAAAAAAATGGACCTCTTTACCCAAGGCTGTGTGTCTTTGTTGAGCATAAAATGATTCTGCTCGGGTATGCAGGCCAGTTGTTAGCCCATATTGGGCTTGAATAGACTTGAATTTGAAAGACCCTTTGTTTCACCTCGCGAAGTTTGGGCGCTTTCATATGAGAAGTAAAACCCTGCCCATCATTTAATTCATGTTGTAAAGTTGTTAACAGACTGGAAAAGGATAGCATGGGAGTGTACAGAGTGAATAGAAGGATAGCATGGGAGTGTACAGAGTGAATAAAAGGAAAAAAAGTAGTACTGATGATGTAAAAAACTTGTTTAACATGGCAATAAGGGACTCTTGAATGTAGTTTTAAAATTGGACATGGCTTTGGGGCTAACGCTATCGGCCGCAGGCCACGCTGACGACCGCCAGCTAGCTGACGACCGCCAGCTAGCTGACGACCGCCAGCTAGCTGACGACCGCCAGCTAGCTGACGACCGCCAGCTAGCTGACGACCGCCAGCTAGCTGACGACCGCCAGCTAGCTGACGACCGCCAGCTAGCTGACGACCGCCAGCTAGCTGACGACCGCCAGCTAGCTGACGACCGCCAGCTAGCTGACGACCGCCAGCTAGCGACCAGAAAAAAGAAGAAAAAAAAGACCCCCCCCCCCCCAAAAAAAAAGACCCCCCAAAAGGGGCTCCCTAACAGTTTTTTTCCTACACTCAGCTGCTACCCCCCCCCCCCTCACCATAGGCTATTGTGGGCTTTAAAACAAAATACACTAGCTGGGGATCGAACCCGATACCTTCCACTTACTAGGCGGTTGCTTATCCACGAGACCACTTTGCCTCACCACTTTACCTGGTTCACTTTAAGTTCTTAACACTGTGCTTTTGAAAAGAAAAAAAAAAGACCCCCCCCCCCCCCAAAAAAAAGACCCCCCAAAAGGGGCTCCCTAACAGTTTTTTTCCTACACTCAGCTGCTACCCCCCCCCCCTCACCATAGGCTATTGTGGGCTTTAAAACAAAATACACTAGCTGGGGATCGAACCCGATACCTTCCACTTACTAGGCGGTTGCTTATCCACGAGACCACTTTGCCTCACCACTTTACCTGGTTCACTTTAAGTTCTTAACACTGTGCTTTTGAAAAGAAAAAAAAAAGACCCCCCCCCCAAAAAAAAGAACCCCCAAAGGGGCTCCCTAACAGTTTTTTTCCTACACTCAGCTGCCCCCCCCCCCCCCCCTCACCATAGGCCATTGTGGGCTTTAAAACAAAATACACTAGCTGGGGATCGAACCCGATACCTTCCACTTACTAGGCGGTTGCTTATCCACGAGACCACTTTGCCTCACCACTTTACCTGGTTCACTTTAAGTTCTTAACACTGTGCTTTTGAAAAGAAAAAAAAAAGACCCCCCCCCCCAAAAAAAGAACCCCCAAAGGGGCTCCCTAACAGTTTTTTTCCTACACTCAGCTGCCCCCCCCCCCTCACCATAGGCCATTGTGGGCTTTAAAACAAAATACACTAGCTGGGGATCGAACCCGATACCTTCCACTTACTAGGCGGTTGCTTATCCACGAGACCACTTTGCCTCACCACTTTACCTGGTTCACTTTAAGTTCTTAACACTGTGCTTTTGAAAAAGAAAAAAAAGAACCCCCAAAGGGGCTCCCTAACAGTTTTTTTCCTACACTCAGCTGCCCCCCCCCCCCTCACCATAGGCCATTGTGGGCTTTAAAACAAAATACACTAGCTGGGGATCGAACCCGATACCTTCCACTTACTAAGCGGTTGCTTATCTACGAGACCACTTTGCCTCACTGCAATTACCTGGTTCGCTTTTAGTTGTTAACACTTTCTGATGCTTATTTAATGATTGTTATGTTTTGAAACAGGTGCATTCAAACTAACATGCCATTGAAAGTAACATTTCGTTGAAGCTAACTTAGAATTGCAGTGCAGCTGTATTTAGGCACTGCTCATTGTTATTCATATTAAAGATGCAGGCTATTCGATTCAGTTTTTTTTAATAGCTCGCATCGGCTATATTTGAATATTTACATAACAAACTACTCAGCTCTTTCTAACATGGCATCAATTGATGAATTGAAGAAAAGAACGGGCACTCCCTTCATTGAGTGGATACTTTTGTTATTGCGAGGATTTCCAAATAGGTAGAAATAGCATTCCTGACATTGCAACAATGACCGCATTATTTTGATGTATTGTCCCTAAAGGTATGGCTCTTTCTCCTTGTCTGCATGGAGGACAAGCTCTTGCAATACGCCTACATGAACAGAATAGACTGGCTGTAGTGTCATTTCAAGGAAGGAAAACAACTTAAGTTCAAGACAGTTCAAAATAATGTTGGGAGATGGAAAGTAAAATGATACCGTTTTAAAAACCAGTTAGATATGTTTTTTGGACAAGAAGCAGGAGATAATTCATTGCTCGGCAATCTGGACTGTATTTGAAACAGAGCATCCAATATTCCTGATATTTAATAGTATACTGTCAATGAAAAAATATAACTAAATTAAAAAAAAAAAATGGACCTCTTTACCCAAGGCTGTGTGTCTTTGTTGAGCATAAAATGATTCTGCTCGGGTATGCAGGCCAGTTGTTAGCCCATATTGGGCTTGAATAGACTTGAATTTGAAAGACCCTTTGTTTCACCTCGCGAAGTTTGGGCGCTTTCATATGAGAAGTAAAACCCTGCCCATCATTTAATTCATGTTGTAAAGTTGTTAACAGACTGGAAAAGGATAGCATGGGAGTG
Organism: Strongylocentrotus droebachiensis; assembly: GCA_035222895.1. Classification (NCBI taxonomy): domain Eukaryota; kingdom Metazoa; phylum Echinodermata; class Echinoidea; order Camarodonta; family Strongylocentrotidae; genus Strongylocentrotus; species Strongylocentrotus droebachiensis. Next base: position 44,764 of record JAVYIG010012978.1, on the reverse strand, counting down.
TACAGAGTGAATAGAAGGATAGCATGGGAGTGTACAGAGTGAATAAAAGGAAAAAAAGTAGTACTGATGATGTAAAAAACTTGTTTAACATGGCAATAAGGGACTCTTGAATGTAGTTTTAAAATTGGACATGGCTTTGGGGCTAACGCTATCGGCCGCAGGCCACGCTGACGACCGCCAGCTAGCTGACGACCGCCAGCTAGCTGACGACCGCCAGCTAGCTGACGACCGCCAGCTAGCTGACGACCGCCAGCTAGCTGACGACCGCCAGCTAGCTGACGACCGCCAGCTAGCTGACGACCGCCAGCTAGCTGACGACCGCCAGCTAGCGACCAGAAAAAAGAAGAAAAAAAAGACCCCCCCCCCCAAAAAAAAAAAGACCCCCCAAAAGGGGCTCCCTAACAGTTTTTTTCCTACACTCAGCTGCTACCCCCCCCCCCCCTCACCATAGGCTATTGTGGGCTTTAAAACAAAATACACTAGCTGGGGATCGAACCCGATACCTTCCACTTACTAGGCGGTTGCTTATCCACGAGACCACTTTGCCTCACCACTTTACCTGGTTCACTTTAAGTTCTTAACAATGTGCTTTTGAAAAGAAAAAAAAAAGACCCCCCCCCCCAAAAAAAAAGACCCCCCAAAAGGGGCTCCCTAACAGTTTTTTTCCTACACTCAGCTGCTACCCCCCCCCCCTCACCATAGGCTATTGTGGGCTTTAAAACAAAATACACTAGCTGGGGATCGAACCCGATACCTTCCACTTACTAGGCGGTTGCTTATCCACGAGACCACTTTGCCTCACCACTTTACCTGGTTCACTTTAAGTTCTTAACACTGTGCTTTTGAAAAGAAAAAAAAAAGACCCCCCCCCCAAAAAAAAGAACCCCCAAAGGGGCTCCCTAACAGTTTTTTTCCTACACTCAGCTGCCCCCCCCCCCCCCCTCACCATAGGCCATTGTGGGCTTTAAAACAAAATACACTAGCTGGGGATCGAACCCGATACCTTCCACTTACTAGGCGGTTGCTTATCCACGAGACCACTTTGCCTCACCACTTTACCTGGTTCACTTTAAGTTCTTAACACTGTGCTTTTGAAAAGAAAAAAAAAAGACCCCCCCCCAAAAAAAAGAACCCCCAAAGGGGCTCCCTAACAGTTTTTTTCCTACACTCAGCTGCCCCCCCCCCCTCACCATAGGCCATTGTGGGCTTTAAAACAAAATACACTAGCTGGGGATCGAACCCGATACCTTCCACTTACTAGGCGGTTGCTTATCCACGAGACCACTTTGCCTCACCACTTTACCTGGTTCACTTTAAGTTCTTAACACTGTGCTTTTGAAAAAGAAAAAAAAGAACCCCCAAAGGGGCTCCCTAACAGTTTTTTTCCTACACTCAGCTGCCCCCCCCCCCCTCACCATAGGCCATTGTGGGCTTTAAAACAAAATACACTAGCTGGGGATCGAACCCGATACCTTCCACTTACTAAGCGGTTGCTTATCTACGAGACCACTTTGCCTCACTGCAATTACCTGGTTCGCTTTTAGTTGTTAACACTTTCTGATGCTTATTTAATGATTGTTATGTTTTGAAACAGGTGCATTCAAACTAACATGCCATTGAAAGTAACATTTCGTTGAAGCTAACTTAGAATTGCAGTGCAGCTGTATTTAGGCACTGCTCATTGTTATTCATATTAAAGATGCAGGCTATTCGATTCAGTTTTTTTTAATAGCTCGCATCGGCTATATTTGAATATTTACATAACAAACTACTCAGCTCTTTCTAACATGGCATCAATTGATGAATTGAAGAAAAGAACGGGCACTCCCTTCATTGAGTGGATACTTTTGTTATTGCGAGGATTTCCAAATAGGTAGAAATAGCATTCCTGACATTGCAACAATGACCGCATTATTTTGATGTATTGTCCCTAAAGGTATGGCTCTTTCTCCTTGTCTGCATGGAGGACAAGCTCTTGCAATACGCCTACATGAACAGAATAGACTGGCTGTAGTGTCATTTCAAGGAAGGAAAACAACTTAAGTTCAAGACAGTTCAAAATAATGTTGGGAGATGGAAAGTAAAATGATACCGTTTTAAAAACCAGTTAGATATGTTTTTTGGACAAGAAGCAGGAGATAATTCATTGCTCGGCAATCTGGACTGTATTTGAAACAGAGCATCCAATATTCCTGATATTTAATAGTATACTGTCAATGAAAAAATATAACTAAATTAAAAAAAAAAAATGGACCTCTTTACCCAAGGCTGTGTGTCTTTGTTGAGCATAAAATGATTCTGCTCGGGTATGCAGGCCAGTTGTTAGCCCATATTGGGCTTGAATAGACTTGAATTTGAAAGACCCTTTGTTTCACCTCGCGAAGTTTGGGCGCTTTCATATGAGAAGTAAAACCCTGCCCATCATTTAATTCATGTTGTAAAGTTGTTAACAGACTGGAAAAGGATAGCATGGGAGTGTACAGAGTGAATAGAAGGATAGCATGGAGTGTACAGAGTGAATAAAAGGAAAAAAAGTAGTACTGATGATGTAAAAAACTTGTTTAACATGGCAATAAGGGACTCTTGAATGTAGTTTTAAAATTGGACATGGCTTTGGGGCTAACGCTATCGGCCGCAGGCCACGCTGACGACCGCCAGCTAGCTGACGACCGCCAGCTAGCTGACGACCGCCAGCTAGCTGACGACCGCCAGCTAGCTGACGACCGCCAGCTAGCTGACGACCGCCAGCTAGCTGACGACCGCCAGCTAGCTGACGACCGCCAGCTAGCTGACGACCGCCAGCTAGCTGACGACCGCCAGCTAGCTGACGACCGCCAGCTAGCGACCAGAAAAAAGAAGAAAAAAAAGACCCCCCCCCCAAAAAAAAAAAGACCCCCCAAAAGGGGCTCCCTAACAGTTTTTTTCCTACACTCAGCTGCTACCCCCCCCCCCCTCACCATAGGCTATTGTGGGCTTTAAAACAAAATACACTAGCTGGGGATCGAACCCGATACCTTCCACTTACTAGGCGGTTGCTTATCCACGAGACCACTTTGCCTCACCACTTTACCTGGTTCACTTTAAGTTCTTAACACTGTGCTTTTGAAAAGAAAAAAAAAAGACCCCCCCCCCAAAAAAAAAAGACCCCCCAAAAGGGGCTCCCTAACAGTTTTTTTCCTACACTCAGCTGCTACCCCCCCCCCCTCACCATAGGCTATTGTGGGCTTTAAAACAAAATACACTAGCTGGGGATCGAACCCGATACCTTCCACTTACTAGGCGGTTGCTTATCCACGAGACCACTTTGCCTCACCACTTTACCTGGTTCACTTTAAGTTCTTAACACTGTGCTTTTGAAAAGAAAAAAAAAAGACCCCCCCCCCAAAAAAAAGAACCCCCAAAGGGGCTCCCTAACAGTTTTTTTCCTACACTCAGCTGCCCCCCCCCCCCCTCACCATAGGCCATTGTGGGCTTTAAAACAAAATACACTAGCTGGGGATCGAACCCGATACCTTCCACTTACTAGGCGGTTGCTTATCCACGAGACCACTTTGCCTCACCACTTTACCTGGTTCACTTTAAGTTCTTAACACTGTGCTTTTGAAAAGAAAAAAAAAAGACCCCCCCCCAAAAAAAAGAACCCCCAAAGGGGCTCCCTAACAGTTTTTTTCCTACACTCAGCTGCCCCCCCCCCTCACCATAGGCCATTGTGGGCTTTAAAACAAAATACACTAGCTGGGGATCGAACCCGATACCTTCCACTTACTAGGCGGTTGCTTATCCACGAGACCACTTTGCCTCACCACTTTACCTGGTTCACTTTAAGTTCTTAACACTGTGCTTTTGAAAAAGAAAAAAAAGAACCCCCAAAGGGGCTCCCTAACAGTTTTTTTCCTACACTCAGCTGCCCCCCCCCCCTCACCATAGGCCATTGTGGGCTTTAAAACAAAATACACTAGCTGGGGATCGAACCCGATACCTTCCACTTACTAAGCGGTTGCTTATCTACGAGACCACTTTGCCTCACTGCAATTACCTGGTTCGCTTTTAGTTGTTAACACTTTCTGATGCTTATTTAATGATTGTTATGTTTTGAAACAGGTGCATTCAAACTAACATGCCATTGAAAGTAACATTTCGTTGAAGCTAACTTAGAATTGCAGTGCAGCTGTATTTAGGCACTGCTCATTGTTATTCATATTAAAGATGCAGGCTATTCGATTCAGTTTTTTTTAATAGCTCGCATCGGCTATATTTGAATATTTACATAACAAACTACTCAGCTCTTTCTAACATGGCATCAATTGATGAATTGAAGAAAAGAACGGGCACTCCCTTCATTGAGTGGATACTTTTGTTATTGCGAGGATTTCCAAATAGGTAGAAATAGCATTCCTGACATTGCAACAATGACCGCATTATTTTGATGTATTGTCCCTAAAGGTATGGCTCTTTCTCCTTGTCTGCATGGAGGACAAGCTCTTGCAATACGCCTACATGAACAGAATAGACTGGCTGTAGTGTCATTTCAAGGAAGGAAAACAACTTAAGTTCAAGACAGTTCAAAATAATGTTGGGAGATGGAAAGTAAAATGATACCGTTTTAAAAACCAGTTAGATATGTTTTTTGGACAAGAAGCAGGAGATAATTCATTGCTCGGCAATCTGGACTGTATTTGAAACAGAGCATCCAATATTCCTGATATTTAATAGTATACTGTCAATGAAAAAATATAACTAAATTAAAAAAAAAAAATGGACCTCTTTACCCAAGGCTGTGTGTCTTTGTTGAGCATAAAATGATTCTGCTCGGGTATGCAGGCCAGTTGTTAGCCCATATTGGGCTTGAATAGACTTGAATTTGAAAGACCCTTTGTTTCACCTCGCGAAGTTTGGGCGCTTTCATATGAGAAGTAAAACCCTGCCCATCATTTAATTCATGTTGTAAAGTTGTTAACAGACTGGAAAAGGATAGCATGGGAGTGTACAGAGTGAATAGAAGGATAGCATGGGAGTGTACAGAGTGAATAAAAGGAAAAAAAGTAGTACTGATGATGTAAAAAACTTGTTTAACATGGCAATAAGGGACTCTTGAATGTAGTTTTAAAATTGGACATGGCTTTGGGGCTAACGCTATCGGCCGCAGGCCACGCTGACGACCGCCAGCTAGCTGACGACCGCCAGCTAGCTGACGACCGCCAGCTAGCTGACGACCGCCAGCTAGCTGACGACCGCCAGCTAGCTGACGACCGCCAGCTAGCTGACGACCGCCAGCTAGCTGACGACCGCCAGCTAGCTGACGACCGCCAGCTAGCTGACGACCGCCAGCTAGCGACCAGAAAAAAGAAGAAAAAAAAGACCCCCCCCCCCCAAAAAAAAAAGACCCCCCAAAAGGGGCTCCCTAACAGTTTTTTTCCTACACTCAGCTGCTACCCCCCCCCCCCCTCACCATAGGCTATTGTGGGCTTTAAAACAAAATACACTAGCTGGGGATCGAACCCGATACCTTCCACTTACTAGGCGGTTGCTTATCCACGAGACCACTTTGCCTCACCACTTTACCTGGTTCACTTTAAGTTCTTAACACTGTGCTTTTGAAAAGAAAAAAAAAAGACCCCCCCCCCAAAAAAAAAAGACCCCCCAAAAGGGGCTCCCTAACAGTTTTTTTCCTACACTCAGCTGCTACCCCCCCCCCCCTCACCATAGGCTATTGTGGGCTTTAAAACAAAATACACTAGCTGGGGATCGAACCCGATACCTTCCACTTACTAGGCGGTTGCTTATCCACGAGACCACTTTGCCTCACCACTTTACCTGGTTCACTTTAAGTTCTTAACACTGTGCTTTTGAAAAGAAAAAAAAAAGACCCCCCCCCCAAAAAAAAGAACCCCCAAAGGGGCTCCCTAACAGTTTTTTTCCTACACTCAGCTGCCCCCCCCCCCCCCCCTCACCATAGGCCATTGTGGGCTTTAAAACAAAATACACTAGCTGGGGATCGAACCCGATACCTTCCACTTACTAGGCGGTTGCTTATCCACGAGACCACTTTGCCTCACCACTTTACCTGGTTCACTTTAAGTTCTTAACACTGTGCTTTTGAAAAGAAAAAAAAAAGACCCCCCCCCAAAAAAAAGAACCCCCAAAGGGGCTCCCTAACAGTTTTTTTCCTACACTCAGCTGCCCCCCCCCCCTCACCATAGGCCATTGTGGGCTTTAAAACAAAATACACTAGCTGGGGATCGAACCCGATACCTTCCACTTACTAGGCGGTTGCTTATCCACGAGACCACTTTGCCTCACCACTTTACCTGGTTCACTTTAAGTTCTTAACACTGTGCTTTTGAAAAAGAAAAAAAAGAACCCCCAAAGGGGCTCCCTAACAGTTTTTTTCCTACACTCAGCTGCCCCCCCCCCCCTCACCATAGGCCATTGTGGGCTTTAAAACAAAATACACTAGCTGGGGATCGAACCCGATACCTTCCACTTACTAAGCGGTTGCTTATCTACGAGACCACTTTGCCTCACTGCAATTACCTGGTTCGCTTTTAGTTGTTAACACTTTCTGATGCTTATTTAATGATTGTTATGTTTTGAAACAGGTGCATTCAAACTAACATGCCATTGAAAGTAACATTTCGTTGAAGCTAACTTAGAATTGCAGTGCAGCTGTATTTAGGCACTGCTCATTGTTATTCATATTAAAGATGCAGGCTATTCGATTCAGTTTTTTTTAATAGCTCGCATCGGCTATATTTGAATATTTACATAACAAACTACTCAGCTCTTTCTAACATGGCATCAATTGATGAATTGAAGAAAAGAACGGGCACTCCCTTCATTGAGTGGATACTTTTGTTATTGCGAGGATTTCCAAATAGGTAGAAATAGCATTCCTGACATTGCAACAATGACCGCATTATTTTGATGTATTGTCCCTAAAGGTATGGCTCTTTCTCCTTGTCTGCATGGAGGACAAGCTCTTGCAATACGCCTACATGAACAGAATAGACTGGCTGTAGTGTCATTTCAAGGAAGGAAAACAACTTAAGTTCAAGACAGTTCAAAATAATGTTGGGAGATGGAAAGTAAAATGATACCGTTTTAAAAACCAGTTAGATATGTTTTTTGGACAAGAAGCAGGAGATAATTCATTGCTCGGCAATCTGGACTGTATTTGAAACAGAGCATCCAATATTCCTGATATTTAATAGTATACTGTCAATGAAAAAATATAACTAAATTAAAAAAAAAAAATGGACCTCTTTACCCAAGGCTGTGTGTCTTTGTTGAGCATAAAATGATTCTGCTCGGGTATGCAGGCCAGTTGTTAGCCCATATTGGGCTTGAATAGACTTGAATTTGAAAGACCCTTTGTTTCACCTCGCGAAGTTTGGGCGCTTTCATATGAGAAGTAAAACCCTGCCCATCATTTAATTCATGTTGTAAAGTTGTTAACAGACTGGAAAAGGATAGCATGGGAGTGTACAGAGTGAATAGAAGGATAGCATGGGAGTGTACAGAGTGAATAAAAGGAAAAAAAGTAGTACTGATGATGTAAAAAACTTGTTTAACATGGCAATAAGGGACTCTTGAATGTAGTTTTAAAATTGGACATGGCTTTGGGGCTAACGCTATCGGCCGCAGGCCACGCTGACGACCGCCAGCTAGCTGACGACCGCCAGCTAGCTGACGACCGCCAGCTAGCTGACGACCGCCAGCTAGCTGACGACCGCCAGCTAGCTGACGACCGCCAGCTAGCTGACGACCGCCAGCTAGCTGACGACCGCCAGCTAGCTGACGACCGCCAGCTAGCTGACGACCGCCAGCTAGCTGACGACCGCCAGCTAGCGACCAGAAAAAAGAAGAAAAAAAAGACCCCCCCCCCCAAAAAAAAAAGACCCCCCAAAAGGGGCTCCCTAACAGTTTTTTTCCTACACTCAGCTGCTACCCCCCCCCCCCTCACCATAGGCTATTGTGGGCTTTAAAACAAAATACACTAGCTGGGGATCGAACCCGATACCTTCCACTTACTAGGCGGTTGCTTATCCACGAGACCACTTTGCCTCACCACTTTACCTGGTTCACTTTAAGTTCTTAACACTGTGCTTTTGAAAAGAAAAAAAAAAGACCCCCCCCCCCCAAAAAAAAGACCCCCCAAAAGGGGCTCCCTAACAGTTTTTTTCCTACACTCAGCTGCTACCCCCCCCCCCCTCACCATAGGCTATTGTGGGCTTTAAAACAAAATACACTAGCTGGGGATCGAACCCGATACCTTCCACTTACTAGGCGGTTGCTTATCCACGAGACCACTTTGCCTCACCACTTTACCTGGTTCACTTTAAGTTCTTAACACTGTGCTTTTGAAAAGAAAAAAAAAAGACCCCCCCCCAAAAAAAAAGAACCCCCAAAGGGGCTCCCTAACAGTTTTTTTCCTACACTCAGCTGCCCCCCCCCCCTCACCATAGGCCATTGTGGGCTTTAAAACAAAATACACTAGCTGGGGATCGAACCCGATACCTTCCACTTACTAGGCGGTTGCTTATCCACGAGACCACTTTGCCTCACCACTTTACCTGGTTCACTTTAAGTTCTTAACACTGTGCTTTTGAAAAGAAAAAAAAAAGACCCCCCCCCCAAAAAAAAAGAACCCCCAAAGGGGCTCCCTAACAGTTTTTTTCCTACACTCAGCTGCCCCCCCCCTCACCATAGGCCATTGTGGGCTTTAAAACAAAATACACTAGCTGGGGATCGAACCCGATACCTTCCACTTACTAGGCGGTTGCTTATCCACGAGACCACTTTGCCTCACCACTTTACCTGGTTCACTTTAAGTTCTTAACACTGTGCTTTTGAAAAAGAAAAAAAAGAACCCCCAAAGGGGCTCCCTAACAGTTTTTTTCCTACACTCAGCTGCCCCCCCCCCCCCCTCACCATAGGCCATTGTGGGCTTTAAAACAAAATACACTAGCTGGGGATCGAACCCGATACCTTCCACTTACTAAGCGGTTGCTTATCTACGAGACCACTTTGCCTCACTGCAATTACCTGGTTCGCTTTTAGTTGTTAACACTTTCTGATGCTTATTTAATGATTGTTATGTTTTGAAACAGGTGCATTCAAACTAACATGCCATTGAAAGTAACATTTCGTTGAAGCTAACTTAGAATTGCAGTGCAGCTGTATTTAGGCACTGCTCATTGTTATTCATATTAAAGATGCAGGCTATTCGATTCAGTTTTTTTTAATAGCTCGCATCGGCTATATTTGAATATTTACATAACAAACTACTCAGCTCTTTCTAACATGGCATCAATTGATGAATTGAAGAAAAGAACGGGCACTCCCTTCATTGAGTGGATACTTTTGTTATTGCGAGGATTTCCAAATAGGTAGAAATAGCATTCCTGACATTGCAACAATGACCGCATTATTTTGATGTATTGTCCCTAAAGGTATGGCTCTTTCTCCTTGTCTGCATGGAGGACAAGCTCTTGCAATACGCCTACATGAACAGAATAGACTGGCTGTAGTGTCATTTCAAGGAAGGAAAACAACTTAAGTTCAAGACAGTTCAAAATAATGTTGGGAGATGGAAAGTAAAATGATACCGTTTTAAAAACCAGTTAGATATGTTTTTTGGACAAGAAGCAGGAGATAATTCATTGCTCGGCAATCTGGACTGTATTTGAAACAGAGCATCCAATATTCCTGATATTTAATAGTATACTGTCAATGAAAAAATATAACTAAATTAAAAAAAAAAAATGGACCTCTTTACCCAAGGCTGTGTGTCTTTGTTGAGCATAAAATGATTCTGCTCGGGTATGCAGGCCAGTTGTTAGCCCATATTGGGCTTGAATAGACTTGAATTTGAAAGACCCTTTGTTTCACCTCGCGAAGTTTGGGCGCTTTCATATGAGAAGTAAAACCCTGCCCATCATTTAATTCATGTTGTAAAGTTGTTAACAGACTGGAAAAGGATAGCATGGGAGTGTACAGAGTGAATAGAAGGATAGCATGGGAGTGTACAGAGTGAATAAAAGGAAAAAAAGTAGTACTGATGATGTAAAAAACTTGTTTAACATGGCAATAAGGGACTCTTGAATGTAGTTTTAAAATTGGACATGGCTTTGGGGCTAACGCTATCGGCCGCAGGCCACGCTGACGACCGCCAGCTAGCTGACGACCGCCAGCTAGCTGACGACCGCCAGCTAGCTGACGACCGCCAGCCGCCAGCTAGCTGACGACCGCCAGCTAGCTGACGACCGCCAGCTAGCTGACGACCGCCAGCTAGACCGCCAGCTAGCTGACGACCGCCAGCTAGCTGACGACCGCCAGCTAGCTGACGACCGCCAGCTAGCGACCAGAAAAAAGAAGAAAAAAAAGACCCCCCCCCCCAAAAAAAAAAGACCCCCCAAAAGGGGCTCCCTAACAGTTTTTTTCCTACACTCAGCTGCTACCCCCCCCCCCCCCTCACCATAGGCTATTGTGGGCTTTAAAACAAAATACACTAGCTGGGGATCGAACCCGATACCTTCCACTTACTAGGCGGTTGCTTATCCACGAGACCACTTTGCCTCACCACTTTACCTGGTTCACTTTAAGTTCTTAACACTGTGCTTTTGAAAAGAAAAAAAAAAGACCCCCCCCCCCCCAAAAAAAGACCCCCCAAAAGGGGCTCCCTAACAGTTTTTTTCCTACACTCAGCTGCTACCCCCCCCCCTCACCATAGGCTATTGTGGGCTTTAAAACAAAATACACTAGCTGGGGATCGAACCCGATACCTTCCACTTACTAGGCGGTTGCTTATCCACGAGACCACTTTGCCTCACCACTTTACCTGGTTCACTTTAAGTTCTTAACACTGTGCTTTTGAAAAGAAAAAAAAAAGACCCCCCCCCAAAAAAAAAGAACCCCCAAAGGGGCTCCCTAACAGTTTTTTTCCTACACTCAGCTGCCCCCCCCCTCACCATAGGCCATTGTGGGCTTTAAAACAAAATACACTAGCTGGGGATCGAACCCGATACCTTCCACTTACTAGGCGGTTGCTTATCCACGAGACCACTTTGCCTCACCACTTTACCTGGTTCACTTTAAGTTCTTAACACTGTGCTTTTGAAAAGAAAAAAAAAAGACCCCCCCCAAAAAAAAAGAACCCCCAAAGGGGCTCCCTAACAGTTTTTTTCCTACACTCAGCTGCCCCCCCCCCCCTCACCATAGGCCATTGTGGGCTTTAAAACAAAATACACTAGCTGGGGATCGAACCCGATACCTTCCACTTACTAGGCGGTTGCTTATCCACGAGACCACTTTGCCTCACCACTTTACCTGGTTCACTTTAAGTTCTTAACACTGTGCTTTTGAAAAAGAAAAAAAAGAACCCCCAAAGGGGCTCCCTAACAGTTTTTTTCCTACACTCAGCTGCCCCCCCCCCCCCCTCACCATAGGCCATTGTGGGCTTTAAAACAAAATACACTAGCTGGGGATCGAACCCGATACCTTCCACTTACTAAGCGGTTGCTTATCTACGAGACCACTTTGCCTCACTGCAATTACCTGGTTCGCTTTTAGTTGTTAACACTTTCTGATGCTTATTTAATGATTGTTATGTTTTGAAACAGGTGCATTCAAACTAACATGCCATTGAAAGTAACATTTCGTTGAAGCTAACTTAGAATTGCAGTGCAGCTGTATTTAGGCACTGCTCATTGTTATTCATATTAAAGATGCAGGCTATTCGATTCAGTTTTTTTTAATAGCTCGCATCGGCTATATTTGAATATTTACATAACAAACTACTCAGCTCTTTCTAACATGGCATCAATTGATGAATTGAAGAAAAGAACGGGCACTCCCTTCATTGAGTGGATACTTTTGTTATTGCGAGGATTTCCAAATAGGTAGAAATAGCATTCCTGACATTGCAACAATGACCGCATTATTTTGATGTATTGTCCCTAAAGGTATGGCTCTTTCTCCTTGTCTGCATGGAGGACAAGCTCTTGCAATACGCCTACATGAACAGAATAGACTGGCTGTAGTGTCATTTCAAGGAAGGAAAACAACTTAAGTTCAAGACAGTTCAAAATAATGTTGGGAGATGGAAAGTAAAATGATACCGTTTTAAAAACCAGTTAGATATGTTTTTTGGACAAGAAGCAGGAGATAATTCATTGCTCGGCAATCTGGACTGTATTTGAAACAGAGCATCCAATATTCCTGATATTTAATAGTATACTGTCAATGAAAAAATATAACTAAATTAAAAAAAAAAAATGGACCTCTTTACCCAAGGCTGTGTGTCTTTGTTGAGCATAAAATGATTCTGCTCGGGTATGCAGGCCAGTTGTTAGCCCATATTGGGCTTGAATAGACTTGAATTTGAAAGACCCTTTGTTTCACCTCGCGAAGTTTGGGCGCTTTCATATGAGAAGTAAAACCCTGCCCATCATTTAATTCATGTTGTAAAGTTGTTAACAGACTGGAAAAGGATAGCATGGGAGTGTACAGAGTGAATAGAAGGATAGCATGGGAGTGTACAGAGTGAATAAAAGGAAAAAAAGTAGTACTGATGATGTAAAAAACTTGTTTAACATGGCAATAAGGGACTCTTGAATGTAGTTTTAAATTGGACATGGCTTTGGGGCTAACGCTATCGGCCGCAGGCCACGCTGACGACCGCCAGCTAGCTGACGACCGCCAGCTAGCTGACGACCGCCAGCTAGCTGACGACCGCCAGCTAGCTGACGACCGCCAGCTAGCTGACGACCGCCAGCTAGCTGACGACCGCCAGCTAGCTGACGACCGCCAGCTAGCTGACGACCGCCAGCTAGCTGACGACCGCCAGCTAGCTGACGACCGCCAGCTAGCTGACGACCGCCAGCTAGCTGACGACCGCCAGCTAGCTGACGACCGCCAGCTAGCTGACGACCGCCAGCTAGCTGACGACCGCCAGCTAGCGACCAGAAAAAAGAAGAAAAAAAAGACCCCCCCCCCCCCAAAAAAAAAGACCCCCCAAAAGGGGCTCCCTAACAGTTTTTTTCCTACACTCAGCTGCTACCCCCCCCCCCTCACCATAGGCTATTGTGGGCTTTAAAACAAAATACACTAGCTGGGGATCGAACCCGATACCTTCCACTTACTAGGCGGTTGCTTATCCACGAGACCACTTTGCCTCACCACTTTACCTGGTTCACTTTAAGTTCTTAACACTGTGCTTTTGAAAAGAAAAAAAAAAGACCCCCCCCCCCCCAAAAAAAAAAGACCCCCCAAAGGGGCTCCCTAACAGTTTTTTTCCTACACTCAGCTGCTACCCCCCCCCCCTCACCATAGGCTATTGTGGGCTTTAAAACAAAATACACTAGCTGGGGATCGAACCCGATACCTTCCACTTACTAGGCGGTTGCTTATCCACGAGACCACTTTGCCTCACCACTTTACCTGGTTCACTTTAAGTTCTTAACACTGTGCTTTTGAAAAGAAAAAAAAAAGACCCCCCCCCCAAAAAAAAGAACCCCCAAAGGGGCTCCCTAACAGTTTTTTTCCTACACTCAGCTGCCCCCCCCCCCCTCACCATAGGCCATTGTGGGCTTTAAAACAAAATACACTAGCTGGGGATCGAACCCGATACCTTCCACTTACTAGGCGGTTGCTTATCCACGAGACCACTTTGCCTCACCACTTTACCTGGTTCACTTTAAGTTCTTAACACTGTGCTTTTGAAAAGAAAAAAAAAAGACCCCCCCCCAAAAAAAAGAACCCCCAAAGGGGCTCCCTAACAGTTTTTTTCCTACACTCAGCTGCCCCCCCCCCCTCACCATAGGCCATTGTGGGCTTTAAAACAAAATACACTAGCTGGGGATCGAACCCGATACCTTCCACTTACTAGGCGGTTGCTTATCCACGAGACCACTTTGCCTCACCACTTTACCTGGTTCACTTTAAGTTCTTAACACTGTGCTTTTGAAAAAGAAAAAAAAGAACCCCCAAAGGGGCTCCCTAACAGTTTTTTTCCTACACTCAGCTGCCCCCCCCCCCTCACCATAGGCCATTGTGGGCTTTAAAACAAAATACACTAGCTGGGGATCGAACCCGATACCTTCCACTTACTAAGCGGTTGCTTATCTACGAGACCACTTTGCCTCACTGCAATTACCTGGTTCGCTTTTAGTTGTTAACACTTTCTGATGCTTATTTAATGATTGTTATGTTTTGAAACAGGTGCATTCAAACTAACATGCCATTGAAAGTAACATTTCGTTGAAGCTAACTTAGAATTGCAGTGCAGCTGTATTTAGGCACTGCTCATTGTTATTCATATTAAAGATGCAGGCTATTCGATTCAGTTTTTTTTAATAGCTCGCATCGGCTATATTTGAATATTTACATAACAAACTACTCAGCTCTTTCTAACATGGCATCAATTGATGAATTGAAGAAAAGAACGGGCACTCCCTTCATTGAGTGGATACTTTTGTTATTGCGAGGATTTCCAAATAGGTAGAAATAGCATTCCTGACATTGCAACAATGACCGCATTATTTTGATGTATTGTCCCTAAAGGTATGGCTCTTTCTCCTTGTCTGCATGGAGGACAAGCTCTTGCAATACGCCTACATGAACAGAATAGACTGGCTGTAGTGTCATTTCAAGGAAGGAAAACAACTTAAGTTCAAGACAGTTCAAAATAATGTTGGGAGATGGAAAGTAAAATGATACCGTTTTAAAAACCAGTTAGATATGTTTTTTGGACAAGAAGCAGGAGATAATTCATTGCTCGGCAATCTGGACTGTATTTGAAACAGAGCATCCAATATTCCTGATATTTAATAGTATACTGTCAATGAAAAAATATAACTAAATTAAAAAAAAAAATGGACCTCTTTACCCAAGGCTGTGTGTCTTTGTTGAGCATAAAATGATTCTGCTCGGGTATGCAGGCCAGTTGTTAGCCCATATTGGGCTTGAATAGACTTGAATTTGAAAGACCCTTTGTTTCACCTCGCGAAGTTTGGGCGCTTTCATATGAGAAGTAAAACCCTGCCCATCATTTAATTCATGTTGTAAAGTTGTTAACAGACTGGAAAAGGATAGCATGGGAGTGTACAGAGTGAATAGAAGGATAGCATGGGAGTGTACAGAGTGAATAAAAGGAAAAAAAGTAGTACTGATGATGTAAAAAACTTGTTTAACATGGCAATAAGGGACTCTTGAATGTAGTTTTAAAATTGGACATGGCTTTGGGGCTAACGCTATCGGCCGCAGGCCACGCTGACGACCGCCAGCTAGCTGACGACCGCCAGCTAGCTGACGACCGCCAGCTAGCTGACGACCGCCAGCTAGCTGACGACCGCCAGCTAGCTGACGACCGCCAGCTAGCTGACGACCGCCAGCTAGCTGACGACCGCCAGCTAGCTGACGACCGCCAGCTAGCTGACGACCGCCAGCTAGCGACCAGAAAAAAGAAGAAAAAAAAGACCCCCCCCCCCCAAAAAAAAAAGACCCCCAAAAGGGGCTCCCTAACAGTTTTTTTCCTACACTCAGCTGCTACCCCCCCCCCCTCACCATAGGCTATTGTGGGCTTTAAAACAAAATACACTAGCTGGGGATCGAACCCGATACCTTCCACTTACTAGGCGGTTGCTTATCCACGAGACCACTTTGCCTCACCACTTTACCTGGTTCACTTTAAGTTCTTAACACTGTGCTTTTGAAAAGAAAAAAAAAAGACCCCCCCCCCAAAAAAAAAAGACCCCCCAAAAGGGGCTCCCTAACAGTTTTTTTCCTACACTCAGCTGCTACCCCCCCCCCCCCCTCACCATAGGCTATTGTGGGCTTTAAAACAAAATACACTAGCTGGGGATCGAACCCGATACCTTCCACTTACTAGGCGGTTGCTTATCCACGAGACCACTTTGCCTCACCACTTTACCTGGTTCACTTTAAGTTCTTAACACTGTGCTTTTGAAAAGAAAAAAAAAAGACCCCCCCCAAAAAAAAAAGAACCCCCAAAGGGGCTCCCTAACAGTTTTTTTCCTACACTCAGCTGCCCCCCCCCCTCACCATAGGCCATTGTGGGCTTTAAAACAAAATACACTAGCTGGGGATCGAACCCGATACCTTCCACTTACTAGGCGGTTGCTTATCCACGAGACCACTTTGCCTCACCACTTTACCTGGTTCACTTTAAGTTCTTAACACTGTGCTTTTGAAAAGAAAAAAAAAAGACCCCCCCCCCAAAAAAAAGAACCCCCAAAGGGGCTCCCTAACAGTTTTTTTCCTACACTCAGCTGCCCCCCCCCCCTCACCATAGGCCATTGTGGGCTTTAAAACAAAATACACTAGCTGGGGATCGAACCCGATACCTTCCACTTACTAGGCGGTTGCTTATCCACGAGACCACTTTGCCTCACCACTTTACCTGGTTCACTTTAAGTTCTTAACACTGTGCTTTTGAAAAAGAAAAAAAAGAACCCCCAAAGGGGCTCCCTAACAGTTTTTTTCCTACACTCAGCTGCCCCCCCCCCCCCCTCACCATAGGCCATTGTGGGCTTTAAAACAAAATACACTAGCTGGGGATCGAACCCGATACCTTCCACTTACTAAGCGGTTGCTTATCTACGAGACCACTTTGCCTCACTGCAATTACCTGGTTCGCTTTTAGTTGTTAACACTTTCTGATGCTTATTTAATGATTGTTATGTTTTGAAACAGGTGCATTCAAACTAACATGCCATTGAAAGTAACATTTCGTTGAAGCTAACTTAGAATTGCAGTGCAGCTGTATTTAGGCACTGCTCATTGTTATTCATATTAAAGATGCAGGCTATTCGATTCAGTTTTTTTTAATAGCTCGCATCGGCTATATTTGAATATTTACATAACAAACTACTCAGCTCTTTCTAACATGGCATCAATTGATGAATTGAAGAAAAGAACGGGCACTCCCTTCATTGAGTGGATACTTTTGTTATTGCGAGGATTTCCAAATAGGTAGAAATAGCATTCCTGACATTGCAACAATGACCGCATTATTTTGATGTATTGTCCCTAAAGGTATGGCTCTTTCTCCTTGTCTGCATGGAGGACAAGCTCTTGCAATACGCCTACATGAACAGAATAGACTGGCTGTAGTGTCATTTCAAGGAAGGAAAACAACTTAAGTTCAAGACAGTTCAAAATAATGTTGGGAGATGGAAAGTAAAATGATACCGTTTTAAAAACCAGTTAGATATGTTTTTTGGACAAGAAGCAGGAGATAATTCATTGCTCGGCAATCTGGACTGTATTTGAAACAGAGCATCCAATATTCCTGATATTTAATAGTATACTGTCAATGAAAAAATATAACTAAATTAAAAAAAAAAAATGGACCTCTTTACCCAAGGCTGTGTGTCTTTGTTGAGCATAAAATGATTCTGCTCGGGTATGCAGGCCAGTTGTTAGCCCATATTGGGCTTGAATAGACTTGAATTTGAAAGACCCTTTGTTTCACCTCGCGAAGTTTGGGCGCTTTCATATGAGAAGTAAAACCCTGCCCATCATTTAATTCATGTTGTAAAGTTGTTAACAGACTGGAAAAGGATAGCATGGGAGTGTACAGAGTGAATAGAAGGATAGCATGGGAGTGTACAGAGTGAATAAAAGGAAAAAAAGTAGTACTGATGATGTAAAAAACTTGTTTAACATGGCAATAAGGGGACTCTTGAATGTAGTTTTAAAATTGGACATGGCTTTGGGGCTAACGCTATCGGCCGCAGGCCACGCTGACGACCGCCAGCTAGCTGACGACCGCCAGACGACCGCCAGCTAGCTGACGACCGCCAGCCTAGCTGACGACCGCCAGCTAGCTGACGACCGCCAGCTAGCGACCAGAAAAAGAAGAAAAAAAAGACCCCCCCCCAAAAAAAAAAGACCCCCCAAAAGGGGCTCCCTAACAGTTTTTTTCCTACACTCAGCTGCTACCCCCCCCCCCCCTCACCATAGGCTATTGTGGGCTTTAAAACAAAATACACTAGCTGGGGATCGAACCCGATACCTTCCACTTACTAGGCGGTTGCTTATCCACGAGACCACTTTGCCTCACCACTTTACCTGGTTCACTTTAAGTTCTTAACACTGTGCTTTTGAAAAGAAAAAAAAAAGACCCCCCCCCCCCAAAAAAAAAGACCCCCCCAAAAGGGGCTCCCTAACAGTTTTTTTCCTACACTCAGCTGCTACCCCCCCCCCCCCTCACCATAGGCTATTGTGGGCTTTAAAACAAAATACACTAGCTGGGGATCGAACCCGATACCTTCCACTTACTAGGCGGTTGCTTATCCACGAGACCACTTTGCCTCACCACTTTACCTGGTTCACTTTAAGTTCTTAACACTGTGCTTTTGAAAAGAAAAAAAAAAGACCCCCCCCAAAAAAAAAGAACCCCCAAAGGGGGCTCCCTAACAGTTTTTTCCTACACTCAGCTGCCCCCCCCCCCCTCACCATAGGCCATTGTGGGCTTTAAAACAAAATACACTAGCTGGGGATCGAACCCGATACCTTCCACTTACTAGGCGGTTGCTTATCCACGAGGACCACTTTGCCTCACCACTTTACCTGGTTCACTTTAAGTTCTTAACACTGTGCTTTTGAAAGAAAAAAAAAAGACCCCCCCCCAAAAAAAAAGAACCCCCAAAGGGGCTCCCTAACAGTTTTTTTCCTACACTCAGCTGCCCCCCCCCCTCACCATAGGCCATTGTGGGCTTTAAAACAAAATACACTAGCTGGGGATCGAACCCGATACCTTCCACTTACTAGGCGGTTGCTTATCCACGAGACCACTTTGCCTCACCACTTTACCTGGTTCACTTTAAGTTCTTAACACTGTGCTTTTGAAAAGAAAAAAAAAAGACCCCCCCCCCCCAAAAAAAAGACCCCCCAAAAGGGGCTCCCTAACAGTTTTTTTCCTACACTCAGCTGCTACCCCCCCCCCCTCACCATAGGCTATTGTGGGCTTTAAAACAAAATACACTAGCTGGGGATCGAACCCGATACCTTCCACTTACTAGGCGGTTGCTTATCCACGAGACCACTTTGCCTCACCACTTTACCTGGTTCACTTTAAGTTCTTAACACTGTGCTTTTGAAAAGAAAAAAAAAAGACCCCCCCCCAAAAAAAAGAACCCCCAAAGGGGCTCCCTAACAGTTTTTTTCCTACACTCAGCTGCCCCCCCCCCCCTCACCATAGGCCATTGTGGGCTTTAAAACAAAATACACTAGCTGGGGATCGAACCCGATACCTTCCACTTACTAGGCGGTTGCTTATCCACGAGACCACTTTGCCTCACCACTTTACCTGGTTCACTTTAAGTTCTTAACACTGTGCTTTTGAAAAGAAAAAAAAAAGACCCCCCCCCAAAAAAAAGAACCCCCAAAGGGGCTCCCTAACAGTTTTTTTCCTACACTCAGCTGCCCCCCCCCCTCACCATAGGCCATTGTGGGCTTTAAAACAAAATACACTAGCTGGGGATCGAACCCGATACCTTCCACTTACTAGGCGGTTGCTTATCCACGAGACCACTTTGCCTCACCACTTTACCTGGTTCACTTTAAGTTCTTAACACTGTGCTTTTGAAAAAGAAAAAAAAGAACCCCCAAAGGGGCTCCCTAACAGTTTTTTTCCTACACTCAGCTGCCCCCCCCCCCTCACCATAGGCCATTGTGGGCTTTAAAACAAAATACACTAGCTGGGGATCGAACCCGATACCTTCCACTTACTAAGCGGTTGCTTATCTACGAGACCACTTTGCCTCACTGCAATTACCTGGTTCGCTTTTAGTTGTTAACACTTTCTGATGCTTATTTAATGATTGTTATGTTTTGAAACAGGTGCATTCAAACTAACATGCCATTGAAAGTAACATTTCGTTGAAGCTAACTTAGAATTGCAGTGCAGCTGTATTTAGGCACTGCTCATTGTTATTCATATTAAAGATGCAGGCTATTCGATTCAGTTTTTTTAATAGCTCGCATCGGCTATATTTGAATATTTACATAACAAACTACTCAGCTCTTTCTAACATGGCATCAATTGATGAATTGAAGAAAAGAACGGGCACTCCCTTCATTGAGTGGATACTTTTGTTATTGCGAGGATTTCCAAATAGGTAGAAATAGCATTCCTGACATTGCAACAATGACCGCATTATTTTGATGTATTGTCCCTAAAGGTATGGCTCTTTCTCCTTGTCTGCATGGAGGACAAGCTCTTGCAATACGCCTACATGAACAGAATAGACTGGCTGTAGTGTCATTTCAAGGAAGGAAAACAACTTAAGTTCAAGACAGTTCAAAATAATGTTGGGAGATGGAAAGTAAAATGATACCGTTTTAAAAACCAGTTAGATATGTTTTTTGGACAAGAAGCAGGAGATAATTCATTGCTCGGCAATCTGGACTGTATTTGAAACAGAGCATCCAATATTCCTGATATTTAATAGTATACTGTCAATGAAAAAATATAACTAAATTAAAAAAAAAAAATGGACCTCTTTACCCAAGGCTGTGTGTCTTTGTTGAGCATAAAATGATTCTGCTCGGGTATGCAGGCCAGTTGTTAGCCCATATTGGGCTTGAATAGACTTGAATTTGAAAGACCCTTTGTTTCACCTCGCGAAGTTTGGGCGCTTTCATATGAGAAGTAAAACCCTGCCCATCATTTAATTCATGTTGTAAAGTTGTTAACAGACTGGAAAAGGATAGCATGGGAGTGTACAGAGTGAATAGAAGGATAGCATGGGAGTGTACAGAGTGAATAAAAGGAAAAAAAGTAGTACTGATGATGTAAAAAACTTGTTTAACATGGCAATAAGGGACTCTTGAATGTAGTTTTAAAATTGGACATGGCTTTGGGGCTAACGCTATCGGCCGCAGGCCACGCTGACGACCGCCAGCTAGCTGACGACCGCCAGCTAGCGACCAGAAAAAAGAAGAAAAAAAAGACCCCCCCCCCAAAAAAAAAAAAGACCCCCCAAAAGGGGCTCCCTAACAGTTTTTTTCCTACACTCAGCTGCTACCCCCCCCCCTCACCATAGGCTATTGTGGGCTTTAAAACAAAATACACTAGCTGGGATCGAACCCGATACCTTCCACTTACTAGGCGGTTGCTTATCCACGAGACCACTTTGCCTCACCACTTTACCTGGTTCACTTTAAGTTCTTAACACTGTGCTTTTGAAAAGAAAAAAAAAAGACCCCCCCCCCCAAAAAAAAAGACCCCCCAAAAGGGGCTCCCTAACAGTTTTTTTCCTACACTCAGCTGCTACCCCCCCCCCCCTCACCATAGGCTATTGTGGGCTTTAAAACAAAATACACTAGCTGGGGATCGAACCCGATACCTTCCACTTACTAGGCGGTTGCTTATCCACGAGACCACTTTGCCTCACCACTTTACCTGGTTCACTTTAAGTTCTTAACACTGTGCTTTTGAAAAGAAAAAAAAAAGACCCCCCCCAAAAAAAAAGAACCCCCAAAGGGGCTCCCTAACAGTTTTTTTCCTACACTCAGCTGCCCCCCCCCCCTCACCATAGGCCATTGTGGGCTTTAAAACAAAATACACTAGCTGGGGATCGAACCCGATACCTTCCACTTACTAGGCGGTTGCTTATCCACGAGACCACTTTGCCTCACCACTTTACCTGGTTCACTTTAAGTTCTTAACACTGTGCTTTTGAAAAGAAAAAAAAAAGACCCCCCCCCCAAAAAAAGAACCCCCAAAGGGGCTCCCTAACAGTTTTTTTCCTACACTCAGCTGCCCCCCCCCCCCTCACCATAGGCCATTGTGGGCTTTAAAACAAAATACACTAGCTGGGGATCGAACCCGATACCTTCCACTTACTAGGCGGTTGCTTATCCACGAGACCACTTTGCCTCACCACTTTACCTGGTTCACTTTAAGTTCTTAACACTGTGCTTTTGAAAAAGAAAAAAAAGAACCCCCAAAGGGGCTCCCTAACAGTTTTTTTCCTACACTCAGCTGCCCCCCCCCCCTCACCATAGGCCATTGTGGGCTTTAAAACAAAATACACTAGCTGGGGATCGAACCCGATACCTTCCACTTACTAAGCGGTTGCTTATCTACGAGACCACTTTGCCTCACTGCAATTACCTGGTTCGCTTTTAGTTGTTAACACTTTCTGATGCTTATTTAATGATTGTTATGTTTTGAAACAGGTGCATTCAAACTAACATGCCATTGAAAGTAACATTTCGTTGAAGCTAACTTAGAATTGCAGTGCAGCTGTATTTAGGCACTGCTCATTGTTATTCATATTAAAGATGCAGGCTATTCGATTCAGTTTTTTTTAATAGCTCGCATCGGCTATATTTGAATATTTACATAACAAACTACTCAGCTCTTTCTAACATGGCATCAATTGATGAATTGAAGAAAAGAACGGGCACTCCCTTCATTGAGTGGATACTTTTGTTATTGCGAGGATTTCCAAATAGGTAGAAATAGCATTCCTGACATTGCAACAATGACCGCATTATTTTGATGTATTGTCCCTAAAGGTATGGCTCTTTCTCCTTGTCTGCATGGAGGACAAGCTCTTGCAATACGCCTACATGAACAGAATAGACTGGCTGTAGTGTCATTTCAAGGAAGGAAAACAACTTAAGTTCAAGACAGTTCAAAATAATGTTGGGAGATGGAAAGTAAAATGATACCGTTTTAAAAACCAGTTAGATATGTTTTTTGGACAAGAAGCAGGAGATAATTCATTGCTCGGCAATCTGGACTGTATTTGAAACAGAGCATCCAATATTCCTGATATTTAATAGTATACTGTCAATGAAAAAATATAACTAAATTAAAAAAAAAAAATGGACCTCTTTACCCAAGGCTGTGTGTCTTTGTTGAGCATAAAATGATTCTGCTCGGGTATGCAGGCCAGTTGTTAGCCCATATTGGGCTTGAATAGACTTGAATTTGAAAGACCCTTTGTTTCACCTCGCGAAGTTTGGGCGCTTTCATATGAGAAGTAAAACCCTGCCCATCATTTAATTCATGTTGTAAAGTTGTTAACAGACTGGAAAAGGATAGCATGGGAGTGTACAGAGTGAATAGAAGGATAGCATGGGAGTGTACAGAGTGAATAAAAGGAAAAAAAGTAGTACTGATGATGTAAAAAACTTGTTTAACATGGCAATAAGGGACTCTTGAATGTAGTTTTAAAATTGGACATGGCTTTGGGGCTAACGCTATCGGCCGCAGGCCACGCTGACGACCGCCAGCTAGCTGACGACCGCCAGCTAGCTGACGACCGCCAGCTAGCTGACGACCGCCAGCTAGCTGACGACCGCCAGCTAGCTGACGACCGCCAGCTAGCTGACGACCGCCAGCTAGCTGACGACCGCCAGCTAGCTGACGACCGCCAGCTAGCTGACGACCGCCAGCTAGCGACCAGAAAAAAGAAGAAAAAAAAGACCCCCCCCCCCCCCAAAAAAAAAGACCCCCCAAAAGGGGCTCCCTAACAGTTTTTTTCCTACACTCAGCTGCTACCCCCCCCCCCTCACCATAGGCTATTGTGGGCTTTAAAACAAAATACACTAGCTGGGGATCGAACCCGATACCTTCCACTTACTAGGCGGTTGCTTATCCACGAGACCACTTTGCCTCACCACTTTACCTGGTTCACTTTAAGTTCTTAACACTGTGCTTTTGAAAAGAAAAAAAAAAGACCCCCCCCCCCAAAAAAAAAGACCCCCCAAAAGGGGCTCCCTAACAGTTTTTTTCCTACACTCAGCTGCTACCCCCCCCCCCCCTCACCATAGGCTATTGTGGGCTTTAAAACAAAATACACTAGCTGGGGATCGAACCCGATACCTTCCACTTACTAGGCGGTTGCTTATCCACGAGACCACTTTGCCTCACCACTTTACCTGGTTCACTTTAAGTTCTTAACACTGTGCTTTTGAAAAGAAAAAAAAAAGACCCCCCCCCCAAAAAAAGAACCCCCAAAGGGGCTCCCTAACAGTTTTTTTCCTACACTCAGCTGCCCCCCCCCCCTCACCATAGGCCATTGTGGGCTTTAAAACAAAATACACTAGCTGGGGATCGAACCCGATACCTTCCACTTACTAGGCGGTTGCTTATCCACGAGACCACTTTGCCTCACCACTTTACCTGGTTCACTTTAAGTTCTTAACACTGTGCTTTTGAAAAGAAAAAAAAAAGACCCCCCCCCAAAAAAAAGAACCCCCAAAGGGGCTCCCTAACAGTTTTTTTCCTACACTCAGCTGCCCCCCCCCCCTCACCATAGGCCATTGTGGGCTTTAAAACAAAATACACTAGCTGGGGATCGAACCCGATACCTTCCACTTACTAGGCGGTTGCTTATCCACGAGACCACTTTGCCTCACCACTTTACCTGGTTCACTTTAAGTTCTTAACACTGTGCTTTTGAAAAAGAAAAAAAAGAACCCCCAAAGGGGCTCCCTAACAGTTTTTTTCCTACACTCAGCTGCCCCCCCCCCCTCACCATAGGCCATTGTGGGCTTTAAAACAAAATACACTAGCTGGGGATCGAACCGATACCTTCCACTTACTAAGCGGTTGCTTATCTACGAGACCACTTTGCCTCACTGCAATTACCTGGTTCGCTTTTAGTTGTTAACACTTTCTGATGCTTATTTAATGATTGTTATGTTTTGAAACAGGTGCATTCAAACTAACATGCCATTGAAAGTAACATTTCGTTGAAGCTAACTTAGAATTGCAGTGCAGCTGTATTTAGGCACTGCTCATTGTTATTCATATTAAAGATGCAGGCTATTCGATTCAGTTTTTTTTAATAGCTCGCATCGGCTATATTTGAATATTTACATAACAAACTACTCAGCTCTTTCTAACATGGCATCAATTGATGAATTGAAGAAAAGAACGGGCACTCCCTTCATTGAGTGGATACTTTTGTTATTGCGAGGATTTCCAAATAGGTAGAAATAGCATTCCTGACATTGCAACAATGACCGCATTATTTTGATGTATTGTCCCTAAAGGTATGGCTCTTTCTCCTTGTCTGCATGGAGGACAAGCTCTTGCAATACGCCTACATGAACAGAATAGACTGGCTGTAGTGTCATTTCAAGGAAGGAAAACAACTTAAGTTCAAGACAGTTCAAAATAATGTTGGGAGATGGAAAGTAAAATGATACCGTTTTAAAAAACCAGTTAGATATGTTTTTTGGACAAGAAGCAGGAGATAATTCATTGCTCGGCAATCTGGACTGTATTTGAAACAGAGCATCCAATATTCCTGATATTTAATAGTATACTGTCAATGAAAAAATATAACTAAATTAAAAAAAAAAATGGACCTCTTTACCCAAGGCTGTGTGTCTTTGTTGAGCATAAAATGATTCTGCTCGGGTATGCAGGCCAGTTGTTAGCCCATATTGGGCTTGAATAGACTTGAATTTGAAAGACCCTTTGTTTCACCTCGCGAAGTTTGGGCGCTTTCATATGAGAAGTAAAACCCTGCCCATCATTTAATTCATGTTGTAAAGTTGTTAACAGACTGGAAAAGGATAGCATGGGAGTGTACAGAGTGAATAGAAGGATAGCATGGGAGTGTACAGAGTGAATAAAAGGAAAAAAAGTAGTACTGATGATGTAAAAAACTTGTTTAACATGGCAATAAGGGACTCTTGAATGTAGTTTTAAAATTGGACATGGCTTTGGGGCTAACGCTATCGGCCGCAGGCCACGCTGACGACCGCCAGCTAGCTGACGACCGCCAGCTAGCTGACGACCGCCAGCTAGCTGACGACCGCCAGCTAGCTGACGACCGCCAGCTAGCTGACGACCGCCAGCTAGCTGACGACCGCCAGCTAGCTGACGACCGCCAGCTAGCTGACGACCGCCAGCTAGCTGACGACCGCCAGCTAGCTGACGACCGCCAGCTAGCGACCAGAAAAAAGAAGAAAAAAAAAGACCCCCCCCCAAAAAAAAAAAGACCCCCAAAAGGGGCTCCCTAACAGTTTTTTTCCTACACTCAGCTGCTACCCCCCCCCCCTCACCATAGGCTATTGTGGGCTTTAAAACAAAATACACTAGCTGGGGATCGAACCCGATACCTTCCACTTACTAGGCGGTTGCTTATCCACGAGACCACTTTGCCTCACCACTTTACCTGGTTCACTTTAAGTTCTTAACACTGTGCTTTTGAAAAGAAAAAAAAAAGACCCCCCCCCCAAAAAAAAGACCCCCCAAAAGGGGCTCCCTAACAGTTTTTTTCCTACACTCAGCTGCTACCCCCCCCCCCCTCACCATAGGCTATTGTGGGCTTTAAAACAAAATACACTAGCTGGGATCGAACCCGATACCTTCCACTTACTAGGCGGTTGCTTATCCACGAGACCACTTTGCCTCACCACTTTACCTGGTTCACTTTAAGTTCTTAACACTGTGCTTTTGAAAAGAAAAAAAAAAGACCCCCCCCCAAAAAAAAAGAACCCCCAAAGGGGCTCCCTAACAGTTTTTTTCCTACACTCAGCTGCCCCCCCCCCCCCCTCACCATAGGCCATTGTGGGCTTTAAAACAAAATACACTAGCTGGGGATCGAACCCGATACCTTCCACTTACTAGGCGGTTGCTTATCCACGAGACCACTTTGCCTCACCACTTTACCTGGTTCACTTTAAGTTCTTAACACTGTGCTTTTGAAAAGAAAAAAAAAAGACCCCCCCCCAAAAAAAAAGAACCCCCAAAGGGGCTCCCTAACAGTTTTTTTCCTACACTCAGCTGCCCCCCCCCCCCTCACCATAGGCCATTGTGGGCTTTAAAACAAAATACACTAGCTGGGGATCGAACCCGATACCTTCCACTTACTAGGCGGTTGCTTATCCACGAGACCACTTTGCCTCACCACTTTACCTGGTTCACTTTAAGTTCTTAACACTGTGCTTTTGAAAAAGAAAAAAAAGAACCCCCAAAGGGGCTCCCTAACAGTTTTTTTCCTACACTCAGCTGCCCCCCCCCCCCTCACCATAGGCCATTGTGGGCTTTAAAACAAAATACACTAGCTGGGGATCGAACCCGATACCTTCCACTTACTAAGCGGTTGCTTATCTACGAGACCACTTTGCCTCACTGCAATTACCTGGTTCGCTTTTAGTTGTTAACACTTTCTGATGCTTATTTAATGATTGTTATGTTTGAAACAGGTGCATTCAAACTAACATGCCATTGAAAGTAACATTTCGTTGAAGCTAACTTAGAATTGCAGTGCAGCTGTATTTAGGCACTGCTCATTGTTATTCATATTAAAGATGCAGGCTATTCGATTCAGTTTTTTTTAATAGCTCGCATCGGCTATATTTGAATATTTACATAACAAACTACTCAGCTCTTTCTAACATGGCATCAATTGATGAATTGAAGAAAAGAACGGGCACTCCCTTCATTGAGTGGATACTTTTGTTATTGCGAGGATTTCCAAATAGGTAGAAATAGCATTCCTGACATTGCAACAATGACCGCATTATTTTGATGTATTGTCCCTAAAGGTATGGCTCTTTCTCCTTGTCTGCATGGAGGACAAGCTCTTGCAATACGCCTACATGAACAGAATAGACTGGCTGTAGTGTCATTTCAAGGAAGGAAAACAACTTAAGTTCAAGACAGTTCAAAATAATGTTGGGAGATGGAAAGTAAAATGATACCGTTTTAAAAACCAGTTAGATATGTTTTTTGGACAAGAAGCAGGAGATAATTCATTGCTCGGCAATCTGGACTGTATTTGAAACAGAGCATCCAATATTCCTGATATTTAATAGTATACTGTCAATGAAAAAATATAACTAAATTAAAAAAAAAAAAATGGACCTCTTTACCCAAGGCTGTGTGTCTTTGTTGAGCATAAAATGATTCTGCTCGGGTATGCAGGCCAGTTGTTAGCCCATATTGGGCTTGAATAGACTTGAATTTGAAAGACCCTTTGTTTCACCTCGCGAAGTTTGGGCGCTTTCATATGAGAAGTAAAACCCTGCCCATCATTTAATTCATGTTGTAAAGTTGTTAACAGACTGGAAAAGGATAGCATGGGAGTGTACAGAGTGAATAGAAGGATAGCATGGGAGTGTACAGAGTGAATAAAAGGAAAAAAAGTAGTACTGATGATGTAAAAAACTTGTTTAACATGGCAATAAGGGACTCTTGAATGTAGTTTTAAAATTGGACATGGCTTTGGGGCTAACGCTATCGGCCGCAGGCCACGCTGACGACCGCCAGCTAGCTGACGACCGCCAGCTAGCTGACGACCGCCAGCTAGCTGACGACCGCCAGCTAGCTGACGACCGCCAGCTAGCTGACGACCGCCAGCTAGCTGACGACCGCCAGCTAGCTGACGACCGCCAGCTAGCTGACGACCGCCAGCTAGCTGACGACCGCCAGCTAGCGACCAGAAAAAAGAAGAAAAAAAAGACCCCCCCCCCAAAAAAAAAAAAAGACCCCCCAAAAGGGGCTCCCTAACAGTTTTTTTCCTACACTCAGCTGCTACCCCCCCCCCCTCACCATAGGCTATTGTGGGCTTTAAAACAAAATACACTAGCTGGGGATCGAACCCGATACCTTCCACTTACTAGGCGGTTGCTTATCCACGAGACCACTTTGCCTCACCACTTTACCTGGTTCACTTTAAGTTCTTAACACTGTGCTTTTGAAAAGAAAAAAAAAAGACCCCCCCCCCCCAAAAAAAGACCCCCCAAAAGGGGCTCCCTAACAGTTTTTTTCCTACACTCAGCTGCTACCCCCCCCCCCTCACCATAGGCTATTGTGGGCTTTAAAACAAAATACACTAGCTGGGGATCGAACCCGATACCTTCCACTTACTAGGCGGTTGCTTATCCACGAGACCACTTTGCCTCACCACTTTACCTGGTTCACTTTAAGTTCTTAACACTGTGCTTTTGAAAAGAAAAAAAAAAGACCCCCCCCCAAAAAAAAAGAACCCCCAAAGGGGCTCCCTAACAGTTTTTTTCCTACACTCAGCTGCCCCCCCCCCCTCACCATAGGCCATTGTGGGCTTTAAAACAAAATACACTAGCTGGGGATCGAACCCGATACCTTCCACTTACTAGGCGGTTGCTTATCCACGAGACCACTTTGCCTCACCACTTTACCTGGTTCACTTTAAGTTCTTAACACTGTGCTTTTGAAAAGAAAAAAAAAAGACCCCCCCCAAAAAAAAGAACCCCCAAAGGGGCTCCCTAACAGTTTTTTTCCTACACTCAGCTGCCCCCCCCCCCCCTCACCATAGGCCATTGTGGGCTTTAAAACAAAATACACTAGCTGGGGATCGAACCCGATACCTTCCACTTACTAGGCGGTTGCTTATCCACGAGACCACTTTGCCTCACCACTTTACCTGGTTCACTTTAAGTTCTTAACACTGTGCTTTTGAAAAAGAAAAAAAAGAACCCCCAAAGGGGCTCCCTAACAGTTTTTTTCCTACACTCAGCTGCCCCCCCCCCCCCCTCACCATAGGCCATTGTGGGCTTTAAAACAAAATACACTAGCTGGGGATCGAACCCGATACCTTCCACTTACTAAGCGGTTGCTTATCTACGAGACCACTTTGCCTCACTGCAATTACCTGGTTCGCTTTTAGTTGTTAACACTTTCTGATGCTTATTTAATGATTGTTATGTTTTGAAACAGGTGCATTCAAACTAACATGCCATTGAAAGTAACATTTCGTTGAAGCTAACTTAGAATTGCAGTGCAGCTGTATTTAGGCACTGCTCATTGTTATTCATATTAAAGATGCAGGCTATTCGATTCAGTTTTTTTTAATAGCTCGCATCGGCTATATTTGAATATTTACATAACAAACTACTCAGCTCTTTCTAACATGGCATCAATTGATGAATTGAAGAAAAGAACGGGCACTCCCTTCATTGAGTGGATACTTTTGTTATTGCGAGGATTTCCAAATAGGTAGAAATAGCATTCCTGACATTGCAACAATGACCGCATTATTTTGATGTATTGTCCCTAAAGGTATGGCTCTTTCTCCTTGTCTGCATGGAGGACAAGCTCTTGCAATACGCCTACATGAACAGAATAGACTGGCTGTAGTGTCATTTCAAGGAAGGAAAACAACTTAAGTTCAAGACAGTTCAAAATAATGTTGGGAGATGGAAAGTAAAATGATACCGTTTTAAAAACCAGTTAGATATGTTTTTTGGACAAGAAGCAGGAGATAATTCATTGCTCGGCAATCTGGACTGTATTTGAAACAGAGCATCCAATATTCCTGATATTTAATAGTATACTGTCAATGAAAAAATATAACTAAATTAAAAAAAAAAAATGGACCTCTTTACCCAAGGCTGTGTGTCTTTGTTGAGCATAAAATGATTCTGCTCGGGTATGCAGGCCAGTTGTTAGCCCATATTGGGCTTGAATAGACTTGAATTTGAAAGACCCTTTGTTTCACCTCGCGAAGTTTGGGCGCTTTCATATGAGAAGTAAAACCCTGCCCATCATTTAATTCATGTTGTAAAGTTGTTAACAGACTGGAAAAGGATAGCATGGGAGTGTACAGAGTGAATAGAAGGATAGCATGGGAGTGTACAGAGTGAATAAAAGGAAAAAAAGTAGTACTGATGATGTAAAAAACTTGTTTAACATGGCAATAAGGGACTCTTGAATGTAGTTTTAAAATTGGACATGGCTTTGGGGCTAACGCTATCGGCCGCAGGCCACGCTGACGACCGCCAGCTAGCTGACGACCGCCAGCTAGCTGACGACCGCCAGCTAGCTGACGACCGCCAGCTAGCTGACGACCGCCAGCTAGCTGACGACTAGCTGACGACCGCCAGCTAGCTGACGACCGCCAGCTAGCTGACGACCGCCAGCTAGCTGACGACCGCCAGCTAGCTGACGACCGCCAGCTAGCGACCAGAAAAAAGAAGAAAAAAAAGACCCCCCCCCCCCCAAAAAAAAGACCCCCCAAAAGGGGCTCCCTAACAGTTTTTTTCCTACACTCAGCTGCTACCCCCCCCCCCTCACCATAGGCTATTGTGGGCTTTAAAACAAAATACACTAGCTGGGGATCGAACCCGATACCTTCCACTTACTAGGCGGTTGCTTATCCACGAGACCACTTTGCCTCACCACTTTACCTGGTTCACTTTAAGTTCTTAACACTGTGCTTTTGAAAAGAAAAAAAAAAGACCCCCCCCCCCAAAAAAAAAGACCCCCCAAAAGGGGCTCCCTAACAGTTTTTTTCCTACACTCAGCTGCTACCCCCCCCCCCCTCACCATAGGCTATTGTGGGCTTTAAAACAAAATACACTAGCTGGGGATCGAACCCGATACCTTCCACTTACTAGGCGGTTGCTTATCCACGAGACCACTTTGCCTCACCACTTTACCTGGTTCACTTTAAGTTCTTAACACTGTGCTTTTGAAAAGAAAAAAAAAAGACCCCCCCCCAAAAAAAAAGAACCCCCAAAGGGGCTCCCTAACAGTTTTTTTCCTACACTCAGCTGCCCCCCCCCCCTCACCATAGGCCATTGTGGGCTTTAAAACAAAATACACTAGCTGGGGATCGAACCCGATACCTTCCACTTACTAGGCGGTTGCTTATCCACGAGACCACTTTGCCTCACCACTTTACCTGGTTCACTTTAAGTTCTTAACACTGTGCTTTTGAAAAGAAAAAAAAAAGACCCCCCCCCAAAAAAAAGAACCCCCAAAGGGGCTCCCTAACAGTTTTTTTCCTACACTCAGCTGCCCCCCCCCCCCTCACCATAGGCCATTGTGGGCTTTAAAACAAAATACACTAGCTGGGGATCGAACCCGATACCTTCCACTTACTAGGCGGTTGCTTATCCACGAGACCACTTTGCCTCACCACTTTACCTGGTTCACTTTAAGTTCTTAACACTGTGCTTTTGAAAAAGAAAAAAAAGAACCCCCAAAGGGGCTCCCTAACAGTTTTTTTCCTACACTCAGCTGCCCCCCCCCCCCCTCACCATAGGCCATTGTGGGCTTTAAAACAAAATACACTAGCTGGGGATCGAACCCGATACCTTCCACTTACTAAGCGGTTGCTTATCTACGAGACCACTTTGCCTCACTGCAATTACCTGGTTCGCTTTTAGTTGTTAACACTTTCTGATGCTTATTTAATGATTGTTATGTTTTGAAACAGGTGCATTCAAACTAACATGCCATTGAAAGTAACATTTCGTTGAAGCTAACTTAGAATTGCAGTGCAGCTGTATTTAGGCACTGCTCATTGTTATTCATATTAAAGATGCAGGCTATTCGATTCAGTTTTTTTTAATAGCTCGCATCGGCTATATTTGAATATTTACATAACAAACTACTCAGCTCTTTCTAACATGGCATCAATTGATGAATTGAAGAAAAGAACGGGCACTCCCTTCATTGAGTGGATACTTTTGTTATTGCGAGGATTTCCAAATAGGTAGAAATAGCATTCCTGACATTGCAACAATGACCGCATTATTTTGATGTATTGTCCCTAAAGGTATGGCTCTTTCTCCTTGTCTGCATGGAGGACAAGCTCTTGCAATACGCCTACATGAACAGAATAGACTGGCTGTAGTGTCATTTCAAGGAAGGAAAACAACTTAAGTTCAAGACAGTTCAAAATAATGTTGGGAGATGGAAAGTAAAATGATACCGTTTTAAAAACCAGTTAGATATGTTTTTTGGACAAGAAGCAGGAGATAATTCATTGCTCGGCAATCTGGACTGTATTTGAAACAGAGCATCCAATATTCCTGATATTTAATAGTATACTGTCAATGAAAAAATATAACTAAATTAAAAAAAAAAAATGGACCTCTTTACCCAAGGCTGTGTGTCTTTGTTGAGCATAAAATGATTCTGCTCGGGTATGCAGGCCAGTTGTTAGCCCATATTGGGCTTGAATAGACTTGAATTTGAAAGACCCTTTGTTTCACCTCGCGAAGTTTGGGCGCTTTCATATGAGAAGTAAAACCCTGCCCATCATTTAATTCATGTTGTAAAGTTGTTAACAGACTGGAAAAGGATAGCATGGGAGTGTACAGAGTGAATAGAAGGATAGCATGGGAGTGTACAGAGTGAATAAAAGGAAAAAAAGTAGTACTGATGATGTAAAAAACTTGTTTAACATGGCAATAAGGGACTCTTGAATGTAGTTTTAAAATTGGACATGGCTTTGGGGCTAACGCTATCGGCCGCAGGCCACGCTGACGACCGCCAGCTAGCTGACGACCGCCAGCTAGCTGACGACCGCCAGCTAGCTGACGACCGCCAGCTAGCTGACGACCGCCAGCTAGCTGACGACCGCCAGCTAGCTGACGACCGCCAGCTAGCTGACGACCGCCAGCTAGCTGACGACCGCCAGCTAGCTGACGACCGCCAGCTAGCTGACGACCGCCAGCTAGCTGACGACCGCCAGCTAGCTGACGACCGCCAGCTAGCTGACGACCGCCAGCTAGCGACCAGAAAAAAGAAGAAAAAAAAGACCCCCCCCCCCCAAAAAAAAAAGACCCCCCAAAAGGGGCTCCCTAACAGTTTTTTTCCTACACTCAGCTGCTACCCCCCCCCCCTCACCATAGGCTATTGTGGGCTTTAAAACAAAATACACTAGCTGGGGATCGAACCCGATACCTTCCACTTACTAGGCGGTTGCTTATCCACGAGACCACTTTGCCTCACCACTTTACCTGGTTCACTTTAAGTTCTTAACACTGTGCTTTTGAAAAGAAAAAAAAAAGACCCCCCCCCCCCAAAAAAAAAGACCCCCCAAAAGGGGCTCCCTAACAGTTTTTTTCCTACACTCAGCTGCTACCCCCCCCCCTCACCATAGGCTATTGTGGGCTTTAAAACAAAATACACTAGCTGGGGATCGAACCCGATACCTT
Source organism: Strongylocentrotus droebachiensis (assembly GCA_035222895.1). NCBI lineage: Eukaryota > Metazoa > Echinodermata > Echinoidea > Camarodonta > Strongylocentrotidae > Strongylocentrotus > Strongylocentrotus droebachiensis. The sequence goes on along the minus strand of JAVYIG010012978.1, from coordinate 10,831 downwards.
CCACTTACTAGGCGGTTGCTTATCCACGAGACCACTTTGCCTCACCACTTTACCTGGTTCACTTTAAGTTCTTAACACTGTGCTTTTGAAAAGAAAAAAAAAAGACCCCCCCCCAAAAAAAAAGAACCCCCAAAGGGGCTCCCTAACAGTTTTTTTCCTACACTCAGCTGCCCCCCCCCCCTCACCATAGGCCATTGTGGGCTTTAAAACAAAATACACTAGCTGGGGATCGAACCCGATACCTTCCACTTACTAGGCGGTTGCTTATCCACGAGACCACTTTGCCTCACCACTTTACCTGGTTCACTTTAAGTTCTTAACACTGTGCTTTTGAAAAGAAAAAAAAAAGACCCCCCCCCAAAAAAAAGAACCCCCAAAGGGGCTCCCTAACAGTTTTTTTCCTACACTCAGCTGCCCCCCCCCCCCCTCACCATAGGCCATTGTGGGCTTTAAAACAAAATACACTAGCTGGGGATCGAACCCGATACCTTCCACTTACTAGGCGGTTGCTTATCCACGAGACCACTTTGCCTCACCACTTTACCTGGTTCACTTTAAGTTCTTAACACTGTGCTTTTGAAAAAGAAAAAAAAGAACCCCCAAAGGGGCTCCCTAACAGTTTTTTTCCTACACTCAGCTGCCCCCCCCCCCCTCACCATAGGCCATTGTGGGCTTTAAAACAAAATACACTAGCTGGGGATCGAACCCGATACCTTCCACTTACTAAGCGGTTGCTTATCTACGAGACCACTTTGCCTCACTGCAATTACCTGGTTCGCTTTTAGTTGTTAACACTTTCTGATGCTTATTTAATGATTGTTATGTTTTGAAACAGGTGCATTCAAACTAACATGCCATTGAAAGTAACATTTCGTTGAAGCTAACTTAGAATTGCAGTGCAGCTGTATTTAGGCACTGCTCATTGTTATTCATATTAAAGATGCAGGCTATTCGATTCAGTTTTTTTTAATAGCTCGCATCGGCTATATTTGAATATTTACATAACAAACTACTCAGCTCTTTCTAACATGGCATCAATTGATGAATTGAAGAAAAGAACGGGCACTCCCTTCATTGAGTGGATACTTTTGTTATTGCGAGGATTTCCAAATAGGTAGAAATAGCATTCCTGACATTGCAACAATGACCGCATTATTTTGATGTATTGTCCCTAAAGGTATGGCTCTTTCTCCTTGTCTGCATGGAGGACAAGCTCTTGCAATACGCCTACATGAACAGAATAGACTGGCTGTAGTGTCATTTCAAGGAAGGAAAACAACTTAAGTTCAAGACAGTTCAAAATAATGTTGGGAGATGGAAAGTAAAATGATACCGTTTTAAAAACCAGTTAGATATGTTTTTTGGACAAGAAGCAGGAGATAATTCATTGCTCGGCAATCTGGACTGTATTTGAAACAGAGCATCCAATATTCCTGATATTTAATAGTATACTGTCAATGAAAAAATATAACTAAATTAAAAAAAAAAAATGGACCTCTTTACCCAAGGCTGTGTGTCTTTGTTGAGCATAAAATGATTCTGCTCGGGTATGCAGGCCAGTTGTTAGCCCATATTGGGCTTGAATAGACTTGAATTTGAAAGACCCTTTGTTTCACCTCGCGAAGTTTGGGCGCTTTCATATGAGAAGTAAAACCCTGCCCATCATTTAATTCATGTTGTAAAGTTGTTAACAGACTGGAAAAGGATAGCATGGGAGTGTACAGAGTGAATAGAAGGATAGCATGGGAGTGTACAGAGTGAATAAAAGGCAAAAAAAGTAGTACTGATGATGTAAAAAACTTGTTTAACATGGCAATAAGGGACTCTTGAATGTAGTTTTAAAATTGGACATGGCTTTGGGGCTAACGCTATCGGCCGCAGGCCACGCTGACGACCGCCAGCTAGCTGACGACCGCCAGCTAGCTGACGACCGCCAGCTAGCTGACGACCGCCAGCTAGCTGACGACCGCCAGCTAGCTGACGACCGCCAGCTAGCTGACGACCGCCAGCTAGCTGACGACCGCCAGCTAGCTGACGACCGCCAGCTAGCTGACGACCGCCAGCTAGCTGACGACCGCCAGCTAGCTGACGACCGCCAGCTAGCGACCAGAAAAAAGAAGAAAAAAAAAGACCCCCCCCCCCCCCAAAAAAAAAGACCCCCCAAAAGGGGCTCCCTAACAGTTTTTTTCCTACACTCAGCTGCTACCCCCCCCCCCCTCACCATAGGCTATTGTGGGCTTTAAAACAAAATACACTAGCTGGGGATCGAACCCGATACCTTCCACTTACTAGGCGGTTGCTTATCCACGAGACCACTTTGCCTCACCACTTTACCTGGTTCACTTTAAGTTCTTAACACTGTGCTTTTGAAAAGAAAAAAAAAAGACCCCCCCCCCCCCAAAAAAAAGACCCCCCAAAAGGGGCTCCCTAACAGTTTTTTTCCTACACTCAGCTGCTACCCCCCCCCCCTCACCATAGGCTATTGTGGGCTTTAAAACAAAATACACTAGCTGGGGATCGAACCCGATACCTTCCACTTACTAGGCGGTTGCTTATCCACGAGACCACTTTGCCTCACCACTTTACCTGGTTCACTTTAAGTTCTTAACACTGTGCTTTTGAAAAGAAAAAAAAAAGACCCCCCCCCCAAAAAAAAGAACCCCCAAAGGGGCTCCCTAACAGTTTTTTTCCTACACTCAGCTGCCCCCCCCCCCCCCCCTCACCATAGGCCATTGTGGGCTTTAAAACAAAATACACTAGCTGGGGATCGAACCCGATACCTTCCACTTACTAGGCGGTTGCTTATCCACGAGACCACTTTGCCTCACCACTTTACCTGGTTCACTTTAAGTTCTTAACACTGTGCTTTTGAAAAGAAAAAAAAAAGACCCCCCCCCCAAAAAAAGAACCCCCAAAGGGGCTCCCTAACAGTTTTTTTCCTACACTCAGCTGCCCCCCCCCCCCTCACCATAGGCCATTGTGGGCTTTAAAACAAAATACACTAGCTGGGGATCGAACCCGATACCTTCCACTTACTAGGCGGTTGCTTATCCACGAGACCACTTTGCCTCACCACTTTACCTGGTTCACTTTAAGTTCTTAACACTGTGCTTTTGAAAAAGAAAAAAAAGAACCCCCAAAGGGGCTCCCTAACAGTTTTTTTTCCTACACTCAGCTGCCCCCCCCCCCCTCACCATAGGCCATTGTGGGCTTTAAAACAAAATACACTAGCTGGGGATCGAACCCGATACCTTCCACTTACTAAGCGGTTGCTTATCTACGAGACCACTTTGCCTCACTGCAATTACCTGGTTCGCTTTTAGTTGTTAACACTTTCTGATGCTTATTTAATGATTGTTATGTTTTGAAACAGGTGCATTCAAACTAACATGCCATTGAAAAGTAACATTTCGTTGAAGCTAACTTAGAATTGCAGTGCAGCTGTATTTAGGCACTGCTCATTGTTATTCATATTAAAGATGCAGGCTATTCGATTCAGTTTTTTTTAATAGCTCGCATCGGCTATATTTGAATATTTACATAACAAACTACTCAGCTCTTTCTAACATGGCATCAATTGATGAATTGAAGAAAAGAACGGGCACTCCCTTCATTGAGTGGATACTTTTGTTATTGCGAGGATTTCCAAATAGGTAGAAATAGCATTCCTGACATTGCAACAATGACCGCATTATTTTGATGTATTGTCCCTAAAGGTATGGCTCTTTCTCCTTGTCTGCATGGAGGACAAGCTCTTGCAATACGCCTACATGAACAGAATAGACTGGCTGTAGTGTCATTTCAAGGAAGGAAAACAACTTAAGTTCAAGACAGTTCAAAATAATGTTGGGAGATGGAAAGTAAAATGATACCGTTTTAAAAACCAGTTAGATATGTTTTTTGGACAAGAAGCAGGAGATAATTCATTGCTCGGCAATCTGGACTGTATTTGAAACAGAGCATCCAATATTCCTGATATTTAATAGTATACTGTCAATGAAAAAATATAACTAAATTAAAAAAAAAAAATGGACCTCTTTACCCAAGGCTGTGTGTCTTTGTTGAGCATAAAATGATTCTGCTCGGGTATGCAGGCCAGTTGTTAGCCCATATTGGGCTTGAATAGACTTGAATTTGAAAGACCCTTTGTTTCACCTCGCGAAGTTTGGGCGCTTTCATATGAGAAGTAAAACCCTGCCCATCATTTAATTCATGTTGTAAAGTTGTTAACAGACTGGAAAAGGATAGCATGGGAGTGTACAGAGTGAATAGAAGGATAGCATGGGAGTGTACAGAGTGAATAAAAGGAAAAAAAGTAGTACTGATGATGTAAAAAACTTGTTTAACATGGCAATAAGGGACTCTTGAATGTAGTTTTAAAATTGGACATGGCTTTGGGGCTAACGCTATCGGCCGCAGGCCACGCTGACGACCGCCAGCTAGCTGACGACCGCCAGCTAGCTGACGACCGCCAGCTAGCTGACGACCGCCAGCTAGCTGACGACCGCCAGCTAGCTGACGACCGCCAGCTAGCTGACGACCGCCAGCTAGCTGACGACCGCCAGCTAGCTGACGACCGCCAGCTAGCGACCAGAAAAAAGAAGAAAAAAAAGACCCCCCCCCCCAAAAAAAAAAAAGACCCCCCAAAAGGGGCTCCCTAACAGTTTTTTTCCTACACTCAGCTGCTACCCCCCCCCCCCTCACCATAGGCTATTGTGGGCTTTAAAACAAAATACACTAGCTGGGGATCGAACCCGATACCTTCCACTTACTAGGCGGTTGCTTATCCACGAGACCACTTTGCCTCACCACTTTACCTGGTTCACTTTAAGTTCTTAACAATGTGCTTTTGAAAAGAAAAAAAAAAGACCCCCCCCCCCAAAAAAAAAAGACCCCCCAAAAGGGGCTCCCTAACAGTTTTTTTCCTACACTCAGCTGCTACCCCCCCCCCCTCACCATAGGCTATTGTGGGCTTTAAAACAAAATACACTAGCTGGGGATCGAACCCGATACCTTCCACTTACTAGGCGGTTGCTTATCCACGAGACCACTTTGCCTCACCACTTTACCTGGTTCACTTTAAGTTCTTAACACTGTGCTTTTGAAAAGAAAAAAAAAAGACCCCCCCCCCAAAAAAAAAGAACCCCCAAAGGGGCTCCCTAACAGTTTTTTTCCTACACTCAGCTGCCCCCCCCCCCCCCTCACCATAGGCCATTGTGGGCTTTAAAACAAAATACACTAGCTGGGGATCGAACCCGATACCTTCCACTTACTAGGCGGTTGCTTATCCACGAGACCACTTTGCCTCACCACTTTACCTGGTTCACTTTAAGTTCTTAACACTGTGCTTTTGAAAAGAAAAAAAAAAGACCCCCCCCCCAAAAAAAAAGAACCCCCAAAGGGGCTCCCTAACAGTTTTTTTCCTACACTCAGCTGCCCCCCCCCCCCTCACCATAGGCCATTGTGGGCTTTAAAACAAAATACACTAGCTGGGGATCGAACCCGATACCTTCCACTTACTAGGCGGTTGCTTATCCACGAGACCACTTTGCCTCACCACTTTACCTGGTTCACTTTAAGTTCTTAACACTGTGCTTTTGAAAAAGAAAAAAAGAACCCCCAAAGGGGCTCCCTAACAGTTTTTTTCCTACACTCAGCTGCCCCCCCCCCCCCTCACCATAGGCCATTGTGGGCTTTAAAACAAAATACACTAGCTGGGGATCGAACCCGATACCTTCCACTTACTAAGCGGTTGCTTATCTACGAGACCACTTTGCCTCACTGCAATTACCTGGTTCGCTTTTAGTTGTTAACACTTTCTGATGCTTATTTAATGATTGTTATGTTTTGAAACAGGTGCATTCAAACTAACATGCCATTGAAAGTAACATTTCGTTGAAGCTAACTTAGAATTGCAGTGCAGCTGTATTTAGGCACTGCTCATTGTTATTCATATTAAAGATGCAGGCTATTCGATTCAGTTTTTTTTAATAGCTCGCATCGGCTATATTTGAATATTTACATAACAAACTACTCAGCTCTTTCTAACATGGCATCAATTGATGAATTGAAGAAAAGAACGGGCACTCCCTTCATTGAGTGGATACTTTTGTTATTGCGAGGATTTCCAAATAGGTAGAAATAGCATTCCTGACATTGCAACAATGACCGCATTATTTTGATGTATTGTCCCTAAAGGTATGGCTCTTTCTCCTTGTCTGCATGGAGGACAAGCTCTTGCAATACGCCTACATGAACAGAATAGACTGGCTGTAGTGTCATTTCAAGGAAGGAAAACAACTTAAGTTCAAGACAGTTCAAAATAATGTTGGGAGATGGAAAGTAAAATGATACCGTTTTAAAAACCAGTTAGATATGTTTTTTGGACAAGAAGCAGGAGATAATTCATTGCTCGGCAATCTGGACTGTATTTGAAACAGAGCATCCAATATTCCTGATATTTAATAGTATACTGTCAATGAAAAAATATAACTAAATTAAAAAAAAAAAATGGACCTCTTTACCCAAGGCTGTGTGTCTTTGTTGAGCATAAAATGATTCTGCTCGGGTATGCAGGCCAGTTGTTAGCCCATATTGGGCTTGAATAGACTTGAATTTGAAAGACCCTTTGTTTCACCTCGCGAAGTTTGGGCGCTTTCATATGAGAAGTAAAACCCTGCCCATCATTTAATTCATGTTGTAAAGTTGTTAACAGACTGGAAAAGGATAGCATGGGAGTGTACAGAGTGAATAGAAGGATAGCATGGGAGTGTACAGAGTGAATAAAAGGAAAAAAAGTAGTACTGATGATGTAAAAAACTTGTTTAACATGGCAATAAGGGACTCTTGAATGTAGTTTTAAAATTGGACATGGCTTTGGGGCTAACGCTATCGGCCGCAGGCCACGCTGACGACCGCCAGCTAGCTGACGACCGCCAGCTAGCTGACGACCGCCAGCTAGCTGACGACCGCCAGCTAGCTGACGACCGCCAGCTAGCTGACGACCGCCAGCTAGCTGACGACCGCCAGCTAGCTGACGACCGCCAGCTAGCTGACGACCGCCAGCTAGCTGACGACCGCCAGCTAGCTGACGACCGCCAGCTAGCGACCAGAAAAAAGAAGAAAAAAAAGACCCCCCCCCCAAAAAAAAAAAGACCCCCCAAAAGGGGCTCCCTAACAGTTTTTTTCCTACACTCAGCTGCTACCCCCCCCCCCCCCCTCACCATAGGCTATTGTGGGCTTTAAAACAAAATACACTAGCTGGGGATCGAACCCGATACCTTCCACTTACTAGGCGGTTGCTTATCCACGAGACCACTTTGCCTCACCACTTTACCTGGTTCACTTTAAGTTCTTAACACTGTGCTTTTGAAAAGAAAAAAAAAAGACCCCCCCCCCCAAAAAAAAAAGACCCCCCAAAAGGGGCTCCCTAACAGTTTTTTTCCTACACTCAGCTGCTACCCCCCCCCCCTCACCATAGGCTATTGTGGGCTTTAAAACAAAATACACTAGCTGGGGATCGAACCCGATACCTTCCACTTACTAGGCGGTTGCTTATCCACGAGACCACTTTGCCTCACCACTTTACCTGGTTCACTTTAAGTTCTTAACACTGTGCTTTTGAAAAGAAAAAAAAAAGACCCCCCCCCCAAAAAAAAGAACCCCCAAAGGGGCTCCCTAACAGTTTTTTTCCTACACTCAGCTGCCCCCCCCCCCCCCTCACCATAGGCCATTGTGGGCTTTAAAACAAAATACACTAGCTGGGGATCGAACCCGATACCTTCCACTTACTAGGCGGTTGCTTATCCACGAGACCACTTTGCCTCACCACTTTACCTGGTTCACTTTAAGTTCTTAACACTGTGCTTTTGAAAAGAAAAAAAAAAGACCCCCCCCCAAAAAAAGAACCCCCAAAGGGGCTCCCTAACAGTTTTTTTCCTACACTCAGCTGCCCCCCCCCCTCACCATAGGCCATTGTGGGCTTTAAAACAAAATACACTAGCTGGGGATCGAACCCGATACCTTCCACTTACTAGGCGGTTGCTTATCCACGAGACCACTTTGCCTCACCACTTTACCTGGTTCACTTTAAGTTCTTAACACTGTGCTTTTGAAAAAGAAAAAAAAGAACCCCCAAAGGGGCTCCCTAACAGTTTTTTTCCTACACTCAGCTGCCCCCCCCCCCCTCACCATAGGCCATTGTGGGCTTTAAAACAAAATACACTAGCTGGGGATCGAACCCGATACCTTCCACTTACTAAGCGGTTGCTTATCTACGAGACCACTTTGCCTCACTGCAATTACCTGGTTCGCTTTTAGTTGTTAACACTTTCTGATGCTTATTTAATGATTGTTATGTTTTGAAACAGGTGCATTCAAACTAACATGCCATTGAAAGTAACATTTCGTTGAAGCTAACTTAGAATTGCAGTGCAGCTGTATTTAGGCACTGCTCATTGTTATTCATATTAAAGATGCAGGCTATTCGATTCAGTTTTTTTTAATAGCTCGCATCGGCTATATTTGAATATTTACATAACAAACTACTCAGCTCTTTCTAACATGGCATCAATTGATGAATTGAAGAAAAGAACGGGCACTCCCTTCATTGAGTGGATACTTTTGTTATTGCGAGGATTTCCAAATAGGTAGAAATAGCATTCCTGACATTGCAACAATGACCGCATTATTTTGATGTATTGTCCCTAAAGGTATGGCTCTTTCTCCTTGTCTGCATGGAGGACAAGCTCTTGCAATACGCCTACATGAACAGAATAGACTGGCTGTAGTGTCATTTCAAGGAAGGAAAACAACTTAAGTTCAAGACAGTTCAAAATAATGTTGGGAGATGGAAAGTAAAATGATACCGTTTTAAAAACCAGTTAGATATGTTTTTTGGACAAGAAGCAGGAGATAATTCATTGCTCGGCAATCTGGACTGTATTTGAAACAGAGCATCCAATATTCCTGATATTTAATAGTATACTGTCAATGAAAAAATATAACTAAATTAAAAAAAAAAAATGGACCTCTTTACCCAAGGCTGTGTGTCTTTGTTGAGCATAAAATGATTCTGCTCGGGTATGCAGGCCAGTTGTTAGCCCATATTGGGCTTGAATAGACTTGAATTTGAAAGACCCTTTGTTTCACCTCGCGAAGTTTGGGCGCTTTCATATGAGAAGTAAAACCCCTGCCCATCATTTAATTCATGTTGTAAAGTTGTTAACAGACTGGAAAAGGATAGCATGGGAGTGTACAGAGTGAATAGAAGGATAGCATGGGAGTGTACAGAGTGAATAAAAGGAAAAAAAGTAGTACTGATGATGTAAAAAACTTGTTTAACATGGCAATAAGGGACTCTTGAATGTAGTTTTAAAATTGGACATGGCTTTGGGGCTAACGCTATCGGCCGCAGGCCACGCTGACGACCGCCAGCTAGCTGACGACCGCCAGCTAGCTGACGACCGCCAGCTAGCTGACGACCGCCAGCTAGCTGACGACCGCCAGCTAGCTGACGACCGCCAGCTAGCTGACGGACCGCCAGCTAGCTGACGACCGCCAGCTAGCTGACGACCGCCAGCTAGCTGACGACCGCCAGCTAGCGACCAGAAAAAAGAAGAAAAAAAAGACCCCCCCCCCCCAAAAAAAAAAGACCCCCCAAAAGGGGCTCCCTAACAGTTTTTTTCCTACACTCAGCTGCTACCCCCCCCCCCCCTCACCATAGGCTATTGTGGGCTTTAAAACAAAATACACTAGCTGGGGATCGAACCCGATACCTTCCACTTACTAGGCGGTTGCTTATCCACGAGACCACTTTGCCTCACCACTTTACCTGGTTCACTTTAAGTTCTTAACACTGTGCTTTTGAAAAGAAAAAAAAAAGACCCCCCCCCCAAAAAAAAAAGACCCCCCCAAAAGGGGCTCCCTAACAGTTTTTTTCCTACACTCAGCTGCTACCCCCCCCCCCCTCACCATAGGCTATTGTGGGCTTTAAAACAAAATACACTAGCTGGGGATCGAACCCGATACCTTCCACTTACTAGGCGGTTGCTTATCCACGAGACCACTTTGCCTCACCACTTTACCTGGTTCACTTTAAGTTCTTAACACTGTGCTTTTGAAAAGAAAAAAAAAAGACCCCCCCCCCAAAAAAAAGAACCCCCAAAGGGGCTCCCTAACAGTTTTTTTCCTACACTCAGCTGCCCCCCCCCCCCCCCCTCACCATAGGCCATTGTGGGCTTTAAAACAAAATACACTAGCTGGGGATCGAACCCGATACCTTCCACTTACTAGGCGGTTGCTTATCCACGAGACCACTTTGCCTCACCACTTTACCTGGTTCACTTTAAGTTCTTAACACTGTGCTTTTGAAAAGAAAAAAAAAAGACCCCCCCCCAAAAAAAAGAACCCCCAAAGGGGCTCCCTAACAGTTTTTTTCCTACACTCAGCTGCCCCCCCCCCCCCCTCACCATAGGCCATTGTGGGCTTTAAAACAAAATACACTAGCTGGGGATCGAACCCGATACCTTCCACTTACTAGGCGGTTGCTTATCCACGAGACCACTTTGCCTCACCACTTTACCTGGTTCACTTTAAGTTCTTAACACTGTGCTTTTGAAAAAGAAAAACAAAGAACCCCCAAAGGGGCTCCCTAACAGTTTTTTTCCTACACTCAGCTGCCCCCCCCCCCCTCACCATAGGCCATTGTGGGCTTTAAAACAAAATACACTAGCTGGGGATCGAACCCGATACCTTCCACTTACTAAGCGGTTGCTTATCTACGAGACCACTTTGCCTCACTGCAATTACCTGGTTCGCTTTTAGTTGTTAA